>JBBPTZ010000703.1:0-16134 GCA_038094315.1 Phylloporus cf. tubipes
TGAGTTTCCAAGAAGGGTAGTCAATGCGAAGATTAGAGGCCTCAAGCCAGACCTTATTTCTGACTTTCCAGGGAGAGAAGCTCCAGGTGGAGCATGCAGTCATGATCTGACGGGCTGAATCGTGTGTGGCCAGTGCTTCATCACAGGCCTTCTCAAGGAGTGTGAGATGTTTTTCTAGGGCTGGGAGAAAGGTCTTTCCAAGAGGGGGATAGGAGTGGGGTTTGTAGCCAAGGAGAAGGAAGAACGGGGAGACTTTGGTGGAACTGTGGGGCATGGAGTTATGATGAAAATCGGCAGTGGTGAGGAGATTGGGCCAGGATGAAGGGTTGTTGCCACAGAAGATGCGGAGGTATGTTTCGACCTCTTGGTTGGTTTGTTCTGTTTGGCCGTCAGTTTGTGGGTGGTAAGCGGTGGAGAGGTGGACGTCATAATGGAGGAGGCGTGCCAGTTCTTTGGCAAAAGCAGAGGCGAACTGGGGGCCGCGATCAGAGACGATGGAGTCGTGTAGTCCGAACTGTTTGAATACATGGAGGAAGAATAGGGTGGCTACTCCTTGGGCGTTGATGGATTTAGAGCAAGGGCATAAAATTACCCCCTTCGAAAGGCCTTGGTTGACCACAACCAATAAGGAATTGTGCCCCTTGGCAGGAGAAAGATCTGTGATGAGGTCCATGGAGAGCTGTTTGAACGGGAGAGTGGTGGTGGAGGCGATGGGAGACAGTGGTGGGACAGTGGGGTGTGTGTTTACTTTGGCAGCCTGGCAGGTGGCACAGCTGGTGATGAAGGAGGAGACAAATTGTTATGATTCACCCCTTTCTTTCCTCCTCTTCTCATGGACACTGTTCCTTTTTCTTCTACAATGACTTACTTCTCACACATCGGCCGATTACTCATCACTTGCTAGTCATCGTTTCTTTCCACCCAGTAGCATTTCTCCCTCTTCTTTAGTCATACTTCTTCGACGTTGTTCCACAACGTTCCTTTCCTATCTTGATGATAGTTTCCTTTCTTATTCCTGGTCCATGCGCATTCCTTTTCCCTTAAATACCGGTCACACGCACACATGTAACCTAAGCTATTTCTACTTGACAATACATCAAGTCAATCGCCTACTTCAAGTTTGTCTCGTCGTTTGCCTAGCTGCTCTCCTCGACAACCTTCTTCGACTACCTCCCAACAATTCTCCACGTTCCACCCTAGTCAGGCTCATGCCTCTAGTGCTCTCCGTGTCCAGTCAAGCCTCCACTTCTGTCGACGTCGTCTACCCAGTCAAGTCTGTGCTCGCCCCTACCCGGGTCAAGCGTAATACAAATGTGGTGAGTCCGGGCCACCAGTAGTCTCATTCGACAAGAGTTTTGGTGTGAAAGTGGCCAGCATGGCCAGAGGTGGGGGATGTGTGTAATGCATGGAGGAGGGTGGATTGGTTGGCAGGGGGAACATACATGCAGCCTTTGTAGTACAGGTGGCCAGTGTTGAAAGTCCAGTCAGTGAGGGTGGAACAAGGAAAGAGGGGTGAGCCATCCTGGACGTTCTGAATGGCTTTAAGGACAAGGGGGTTGGACTGGGAGGAGGATTGGATGTGGTGGGTGAGGGTGAGGTCTAATGCATTAATGATGACTGGGTCAGGGACAATGGACACATCATGGTTGTTGGAGGCAGTATCCACAAGGTCTTTGTGGGAGAGTGCATCAGCTGGTCCCATCTTGGCACCAGGCATGACGTGCCAAACGATGTCGAAGTCCTGTAAAAAGAGCGACCAGCGGGCTTGCCAGCGGGAGAGTTTCCGAGGGTCTTTAACATAGGATAAGTTCTTGTGATTGGTGATAATGGTGACCAGGTGGTCAGTGCCTTGCAGGTATTGACGCCATTCAGCTAAGGCAAGGATGACGGTGAGGAGTTCTTGATCATAGATGTCGTAGTTCTGCTCCACAGAACCAAAAGTGTGAGAGAAGTATGCATAGGGGTGGGGGTTGCCATTGGTGTCCTGTTGCATTAGGACGGCACCAGTGGCTATGAAGGAGGTGTCGGACATGATGGAGAATGGTTTAGTGACATCAGGTATGAGGAGGATGGGGGCGGAAGAGAAGATCTTTTTTAACCGGTCAAAGGTGTGTTGCTGAAAGCCTGTCCAGGCCCAGGGTTCGTTCTTTCGAGTGAGGAGGTTGAGAGGTGTGACGATGTTGGAGAAGTTGGATATGAATTTTCAGTAGAAGTTGGTGAAGCCCATGAAGGAGTGAATGGCTTTGACAGAGGAGGGGGGTTTCCAGTCCTGGATAGCCCAAAGTTTGGTGAGATCCATCTCAATCTTTCCTTGGCCAATGATGAGTCCTAGGTATTCCATACAAGGGGTGTTGAAGGAACATTTGGACAACTTCAGGGATAGTCCATGTTTGCGGAGTCGTTGCAACATACAGCAGGTGCACTCATGGTGGAGGGTGACGTCGTCTTTGGTGTGGATGCCCAGATTGTCCATGTAGATCTTGAGCCATTTCTCTCCAATCATATCCGCGAAGATATCGTTCATAAATGCTTGGAAGGTGGGAGGAGCATTGTTGAAACCAAAAAACATGACGGTGGATTCAAAGAGGCCAAGCAGTGTGATGAACACCACCTTCCATTGGTCCTCCTCGTTGTTACGATTCCTCTTTTCTTCTCTCCATATGCTTGTCTCCTAAGTACCTCTTAGTCCATCTCAGCGACTCGTTGGACGCTCTTTCCATTCGACCGGTTATTACTATACCCATACCCCTTATCCTCCAATCGCCATTTGCACGCTAACCGGTCTCTTTCCATTCGCTCCGCTTATCCTTTGTCATAGACGCTTTGTCATGAACGTTCCATCACGTTCCATGACCTTCTCTTCTCTGCTTATGTCATCCTCTTCCCTCTTAGTATATAAACCGGCCGTTCATGTACTTTTATCTCTCACGCTTGTCTTTCTTGTACTTTCACCTGAATCCAAGCGCCTCTTCGTCTTGTCCCCTTAGCCGTGCTAAGGCTTCGTCCTCTCTAAGTCTTAGGTCGCCTTCTGATCGACCTCTGTGTTGCTTCGACCGTCGTCGTTGCGCAACACCACTTTGTCCTTCGTCGCCTCAACGCCCTTGAGGTCCCACCGACTCCCTGCGTACCGCAACAGTCGCCTGTCACTAGGAATTCCCTAGGACGCCCTGCCCCTCGTCTCACGCCCCCGCTTGGTCCTCAGGTCCTTCAAGACAACGCTAGCCCCTACCCGGGTCTATCGTAACACTCGTGAATACAGATGTTGTTGTAGCCCCAGCAGATGTCAAACTTGGTGAAAAGGGTGGATTCCTTTATGTCATCAATGAGCTTGGAAATAAGTGGGAGTGGGTAGGCATTGTGGATGGTATGGGAGTTCAGGTAATGGTAATCCTAACAGGGACGAAGGGTTCCATCCTTTTTGGGGACAAAGAAGAACAGGGAGGCTTGAGGGGATTTAGACAGAATGATCCATCTGGTTTTCAGATGTTCCTCCATGAAGGCTTTGCAGGCCTCATGTTCAGCAGGGTTCAGGGGATAAACCTTGGCAATTTTAGGGATGAAAGAAGGTTTGAGGTCAATGGCATGGTCATAGGAGCGATGAGGAGGGAGTTTCTCATGAGTCTTTTCTGAGAAGACATCAGCGAAGTCCTTGCACCAGGTGGGGATTTCTTGTTCCTTAGGTGTGGTTTCCTGGGCAAGTTGAGTGGAGATGGTGATCTTGTTGACATCTTCAGAAGAAGCATAGCGAGAGTCATACAGTTCCAAGATTTCCTGGTTGACATCTAACCCTAGGTATCGTACCAAGTAGCGTTGGTGGGTGTAGAGTTCGTTGTTGATGGGGCGAGGGTTATGAGGGAGTGTGATGCAGTTGTTGGCCCAGTTGATGTGAGGATTCCACTTCTGGAGCCATGGCATTCCGAGTATGATCCGTCAGCGTCCAAGGCTGAGGACCATAAGCTCTTCTTCGTCATCTGTGGAGGGAAACTTGAGACTGATCTGGGTCTTCCATTGGATCATTCCCTTGGCATTGGCAGTGCCATCCGCGTTGTGTGCGACGATCAGGTGAGGCATGCATTGTAAGGGGAAGTCGGCTTGGGTGAGGAGACCGACATCAATGAAGTTTCTGGTGGCACTGGAGTCGATGAGTGCAAGGGTGTCGACGATTTTTCCAAGGGCCTGCAATTTAACAGGGACGAGGAGTGTGTGTTTATTGGGCAAGGTGAGTAGTACATTGGAAATATCTAGGGAAGGAGATGTTGAAGCAGCTTCCCGTTCTAAAAATCCTTGGTATTGATGGCGGCAATGGAGGTGTCTCCTTCAGCAGTTTCATCGAAGCAGACTTTGAGTACCTGGAGGACCTCGTCCTCGTTCTTGCCCTGAGTCTTCAGGGTGTTGATGTATGTGTTAATGGTGGAGGGGGTGGCAGCAGGCAGGGTGGAGGAGGATGTTACTGGAGCGGGGGTGGTTTCCGTGTTCTGGACATTCTGGGGATGACGGGGAGAGGGCAATGCAGGGACGTGTAGAGCAGTGGGACAGTTGCCAGCATTGTGGCCTCCCTTGCGGCATTTGAAACAGAGTTTCTCTTTGATACACCTAGCCCATTCAGCAGGGGTGAGCTTGTTGAGCTGAATGGTGTTGACATCCATAGCATTGGGGTTGGCAGTGGGGCAATGGTGGGTGAGTGATGGTGGGGTGCGTCCTTTGGAGATGGCATCCATTTGGGAGACTTGGGCATGGAAAGCCTTGGCTTTGGCGATCCATTCAGTGATAGTGGCAGGTTGTTTTTCTATACCGATGACAAGCATGGAGATGCGAGAGTCTAATCCCAGGGAGAAGAGGTTGATGAGGGTGTCTTGGTCTTGCATCCCAGCCTTGGATGCAAGGTTCTGGAAGTCGGTGATGAACTTTTGGAAGCTGTCATCATAGATGCCTTCAGAGGTGTGGAAAGATTTCTGTCAAAGCTTGGCTAGCTCATGACAGGCAGTGGCCTTGATGTCATATGGGTAGAAGGTGGTCTGGAAGTTTGAGGCCAGCTTCTCGAAGGTCTTCTTGGTGGAGGCAAGGTTGGTATCAGCCATGAGATCATACCACATCTCAGAGAATGAGACACCTCGACCCTTACTCATCTTGTTCAGGGTGGTCATGACCTTGGCCTCGTTGGTAGAATAGAGTGAGGGGTTAATGGCAAAGTAGGCACGCATGGCCTTCATCCAACGCATAGTGTTGGTGGGGAGAGCAGCCTTAAGCCTGGTGGAAGACATGATGGATGACTGGGGTGGGGTGACAGAGATAGGACTAGGGGTACAAGGTGGTGGTACGAAGGGCTGGGGTCTGGGTTGTGCGGACAGAGGGAGGCCTGTGGGTGGGGGTCAATGGTGACGTGGAATATACTCTGGGATGGGTGTCTGGGATTTGTTGTCTGACTGCAGAGGGCAAAAGTGAGGGGTTCTTGATGGGTGGGCTATGGTGACGAAGGTGGGGTGGTCCTATTTTGTAGATAGGAGGGATGGGGTGAGATTCTTGATCTTTTGTTACGTGTAGCATTGCAAACAGGAAGATCCAGAACGTCGGGAGTTATCCAAGGTTCAACACAAGGGTACAGATGACAGGTCGGTCGTCAGGTTGAAGGTATGTGAAGGGGGTTTGTAAGGAATCGCCTTAGAACACACAGAGCACTTCAGTAGCATGCAGCAGCTAGTAGAAGTCCGGGAGGTGGTTCAAGACACAATGCTAGATTGTGCAGATCAAGAATAGAGAGTAGAGTACATGCAGTGGCAGTATAAGTACCCTAGCATATGTAAGCAGTAGAAGTCCGAGGAATTGGATGGAACTACTGTGGATTGGCTAATACATATGAGTCGGGTGGGAAGAAGACAGAACAATGACGCTATTGTGAGAGAAGCAGTGGAGGAGAGAAGCTGTCTGAGGAACGTATATGTACATCAAGGAGAAAGTCTGGGGCCTGTTCTGGTAGGATCTGAAGGGACGGTGTCAGGCCAGAAAGTGGGATAGAGAAGCTGCCAGGTCAGCAATACGACAAAGAGGTAGTGCTCCCAGCAAGGGCCGGGGTTGGAGTAAGTGAAGGAAAAGAGAAAAACAGAGCGACGTAGCAACACAACCATAACAGTGCCATTCTATATCAACAACATGAACCTGCTGCGCCAAGTGAACAATGATTTGGAACTGTTCGTAGATAGACCTGCCAAGCAATTCTTCTGCATCATCTTTTGAAGGGTCTACAAGCCAATATAAGGGTCTTCCTGTTACTAGGGGAAACTAATGAAAATCTCCAACTAGAATGATATTGATTCCACCAAATGGTTGGTAAGAATCAGCTACTCCTGCAAGACTCTTGGCTTTGCTAATTGCTGCAGATATATGAGCAATAAATTTGTGAGATAGCATGGATTTCTCATCAATGATGAGATAGAGCCTATGCTGCCAAAAGTAGATGAGTTTCTTTGTCAATTTGTAAGAATAGTCTCTATCATTTAATGGGATTTGATTAATAATGTGCAGAGTCTTTCCATTAATGATGGAAGCTGCAATTCCTGCATAAGCACTTTTTGTAAGCTGATTTATAGTGTCTTGTTGCCAAAATTTTTCTATAATTGTTTGAATTGTCTTTGATTTTCCAACTCCTTCTTTCCTAGGAATGACCATCAAGAGCTGAGGGGGGTTTGCTCCTTTAAGTGTCTTGTTGATGCCAATTAATGATGTCATAGGCTTGTCATTGTTCTTCAAGTAGAGAACTGACATCAACAGGAGTAAGACAATCCTGAACAGCAGATGTTGATGTGGTGATCCTTTCAACTCCTCTGTTCTCCAAAATATTGCTCTCTAATCCAGTTTCATCTACTTCCATTCTATTAATCCTGGAAACTTTGGCATTATCTTCTTCAACAATATTGTCATTGTTTTCACCATTAAGTCTAGATATAACTGACTCTATGGACTGTTGCCAGGTAAGGAGTTTCCTATAGTTATTGCCTTGTGCAATATTGATTTCTGTTTCTGATGATTGATATGTCCACTTGGCATTTATTGGATTCACATGGTCATTCAAAATGTTGCAGACCTTGCCAATCAAGACTATAACTTTTCCATGATGCTCTTCTCATTGGTTCTTTTGTGTTTCCTCATATATCCATAAGTCTTCTTCTGTCAATTGAATCTCTAAATTTTTGTCTTCCAGATTACTTCTACAATCATTCTTCTCATCTTTATTTTTGACCACTTGATTAAGCACCTCATCTCTTTCTGATGGATTTGTTGAATTGGGTCTGTGCATATTTGCTGTATTCTGGCACTTATAATAATAATCTATCCCAGCAATCACATCAAGATTGTGTTGTGATGTAGTGGATGTGAATGATATGAAAGTGGTGTGGAAACTCTGGTATGGTTTTTTGATATCATGCAAATGCCACCAGGGATGTAGAAGTGCTAGAATTGATGCAAAGTATATATCCTCTGTAATTTGATCATCATAATCATGATACAGGAAGAATGGTCTGATGATATTAGGAAGAGTATTGTGACCAGCAGAATGAACAACATGTTGGTGCAATAGGTGTCTAGGATGTTGTGGATGGTAATTACTTTGTGTATTTTGAGGACATCCACACACAGGAACGGTTGATGGAATTGTATTTGAAGATTCTGATGTAGCATCTTTTTCTTGACGTGGAATTTGTTCCTCATATGTATTCACAATGAAGGAGAAAAATAAATAGTGTTTGAGTTTGGCCCCATGCAAGGAATAATCTTTGATTTGACTATGCACACATAACCTTTCATTGTTTTTTGAATTAATGATCATGATGTTATGGTTGTATTATTGCATGCTTCTATTTTTCTTTTTTCCTTCACTTACTCTGACCCCAGCCCTTGCTGGGAACACTATTTGTTCGTCATATCACTGACCCAGCAGTATCTCTCTCCCATCTTTTGGCCTGACGCTGTTCTTTTGGATCCTACTGGACCAGGCTCTGGACTTACTTCTTGAGTATTCTCGTACTTTCTATGGACAGCCTCTCTCCTCCACCACTTCTCTCACAGTGGTGTCGTAGTCCCGCTCCATTTCCACCTAACTCATACATATTGACCAATCCACAGTATTTCCATCTGTTTCCATTGGGTTCTACTGCTTATGTATGACATAGTACTTATACCACCGCTGCATGTACAGTAGTCCCCATTCTTGATCTTTGCAATCTAGCATTGTGTCTTGAACCATCTCTAGGATCTCTCTTAGTCCCTACGCACTACTGAGTCGCTCTGTGTGTTCCAAGGTCTTCCCCTTGAGAACCCCCTTCATTCACCTTTGACATGTCAACCGTCCCATTGTTGTTACCCTTGGATTGAATCTTGGCCACTCCTGACATTCCAGATCTTCTTTGCAACACTACACATAACACATGATATCCTATACAAAAATAATTAAGATCTCACAATACAAATTACTAATTATGTACATCTGGTTCACCAACTCTATGTTTGGGGTCATCAGAGAGTCTGTGTTCTTTATCATATCATTCCCAAGATCTATTAATCTGAATTATAAATATAATCCTTAAAATAAACTGTACTCACCTATGTCTCCTTGGTTTGAGTTCTTTGTATACTGATAAAATATGCACTCATAATGATGACTAGTAAAGAATGGTATATTGATGAGAACATATACAATCTCCCCAATTCATCAGATAAGAAATAACTTGTGGTCCCAACATCTCCATTTCTCGATTTATTGCATATTGACATTAAAAGATCAAGAGGTGATTTTGATCTATGAGATTATCCAGATGATCACCATCTTGATGTGCTTCATGATAAAGAAATGTTTTGGCCATCAGCGCAGACACATTATAATTTTTGCCTTGTTTCTTTAGCTGATACCCAGTAGAATACCACATTACATCCTTTGTATCCTTACTATTTGTAATAAGTTGGATATCATTATTGCAACATATGGTTGCTGAAACTGAAGGGCAGAATGAGTTGATGAAAGGTAGTATGTGATGAATCTTGTAATTGCCTTGTGAATTGATTTCATCATTATTTGACAAAGGCCAAGAAGCGTGATGTTTACAGGTGAGATGGCCATGTGAGTCAAAATGCAAACATGTTGCCTTGGTGCATGTATGAACCTGTTGAGATTGAACAACATGAAGAAGATGATCATTGAATTCTTCCTCCCAATTTTCATCATTGGAATTTGGAGGTCATAAATAAGTGATTTGTGTCTCACGTGGTATGGTCTTGATCATGTGCTCATCAAGGCCTTTGATGTGTGTGCATATGTTACTTTTCATAAAAGCACATACATGTTGACAAAAATCTGCAGTTTGCAATAACTGGTGCATTGTTTCTGAGTTTGGTGTGTCTACTAACCAGAGAAGCATATGCACATGCAATGTTCCTTGTTCTTGAGCCTCAACCACTCTGAAATATGCAGTAAGATGACCTAAAAGACCAATGTCTGAATGAACTTGATCCTTTGTAGATTTGATGCCAAACAGCATTTCTAGAATAGTGATCACGACAAAGAAAAAATATTTGGCAGCTACATAGGGATCTTGAGCAATATTATAAGCATGGTGACTGTAGTCTGGTCCAAGGGTTGAGTCGAAGTTGTTCATATCAATCTCTTCCCTAGCAAATATTTGTACGATTGAATCATGGACATCATAAGGATTAATGGTAATCCATAATGAGGGTGTGCCAAGTTTCAAACACATGCCCCATATTTGTCCACAGTAAGATGCACAAGCCTTGTCTGAACCTTTTACACAACTACACAATGCAAAGACATGTTTGCATAGTAGTTTCACCTGTGCATTTGAAATGGGTAAATATGCAGCCTTTTCTTTCTCCACTTGTTTCAAATTGGCCACTGATAGGCTACTAATTGCAATGGCATTGTGGTCAAAATTGTGATGATGCATTTGAATTTGTGCAAAATCAAGAGCCTGCCTCTTTTGTTGAATGCCAAAGACAATGAAGGGGAATGAATAATGTGTTCGAAATTGACAGTTGAAGTATTGCAAGGCCCATTGAATGTGTTCATCAAAACCAATTGAGTGTTTCCTTTTTTCTTCTATGTCCCCAACACCATAAGGAAACAGCAATGGATATGCAGCTGCTAAAGGATTTTCTTCTGGTGCAGATTTGTCTTTCTGTTACAATTCGCCCCTTTCTTTTACCTCACACTCTTGTGAACATTATTCCTTTTCTCCTACGATGACTCACTTCCTATACATCAGCTGATATTACTTACCACTTCTTAGTCATCATTTTCCTCCATCCTATGGCACTTCTC
Source organism: Phylloporus cf. tubipes (assembly GCA_038094315.1). NCBI lineage: Eukaryota > Fungi > Basidiomycota > Agaricomycetes > Boletales > Boletaceae > Phylloporus > Phylloporus cf. tubipes. The sequence continues at coordinate 10,325 of JBBPTZ010000703.1, forward strand.
TCTCTCGATTAGTCATATTTCTTCGATGTTGTTCTACAACATTCCTTGCCCATCTTGACAATAGTTCCCTTTCCTATACTTGGTCCATGTGCTTCTTGTTCTCCTTTAAATACAAGTTGCACACACATGTACTAGCTAAGCTATTTCTTCTTGGAAATCCACCACATTGATTGCCTACTACAAGTTTGTCTTGTTGTTCGCCTAGCCAATCTCCTTGACTTCTTGTTCTCTCCACCAGTCAACTCCTTTCACCTTGACCCTGGTCAGGCTCTTGCCTCCAGGTATCTCTGCATCCAGTCAAGCCTACGCTTCTGTGTCACCATCTCATTAATTCCAAGATTCTGCTCACCCCTACCTGGGTCAAGCATAACAAAAGAAATAGCTTCTCAAACATCACCTACCATTGTGTAGTGCCCACCCCACCATTGCTCGCCCACCCCACCTGAACCCCACCTGTGGGGAATCCACCGAAATCCACAGACACCCACCCCCCAGGAATCCTCTAGTTCTCTGTCCTCTTCTGAAGATGCACACTTCATTAACACCAAACCCCCATCCCCCACCTTTGAAACTGTCCAACTAGGATGAGATCTTGCACATCAGCTCTTTGCTAGTGCTGTCATTCCCAGAAGCCCCACACCTCCATCTCCCACTCCCACCTCCAGATGCCCTCCACCCCACCTCAGACCAAGAACCCCACCTCACCCACCTACCCCCATGTCTTCCTTGAAATCCACAGAACTCCATGTCGGAACCCCCAAAGAATACAACAGATCTCTGTCTAAAGCCACTCAATGGCTTATGTTACAATTTGCCCCTTTTCTTCTCCTTTCCTCTTATGGACACTGTTCTTCTTCTATTATGATAACTCACTTCCTACCCATCAGCCAATATCACTCATCATTTACTAGTCATCATTTCCTTCCATCCAATAGCATTTCTCACTCACGACTAGTCATACTTCTTCAATGTTGTTCTACAATGTTCTTTTCCTATCTCAACAATAGTTCCCTTTTACATCCTTGGTCCGTGCGCATTCACCTTCTACTTAAATACTGGTCGCATGCACAAGTAGTCTTTAAGCTATTTCTACTTGGGAATACACCCAGTTGATTGCCTACAATGAGTCCGTCTCGTCGTTTGCCTAGCCACCCTCCTTGACTTAACATCTCTTCAAAACCCCCACACCTTACTGTGATACCTAGTCAGGCCTACACCTCTAGGACAACTCTGTGCCCAGTCAAGCTCATACTTCTGGCCATCACACATGCTATCCAAGTCTACACTCACCCTTACCCAGGTCAAGCATAACAGCTTACCTCTGTTCATTTTTACCTCCTTATCAATGGAAAAATCTATGATGATAATGACAAGCGAATCAGATTTGCTTTGTCATACATGAAGAAAGGAACCGCCCTCAACAACAATGCATTCAGAACTTTCAAAGATTTCATCAAGGATTTTGACAAAACATTCAAAAGTACAAACATCCAAGCTGAAGCCATCTCTTGGCTTGCAAATACCAGAGTACAGGACGACTCGTTCCTCCCCAAATACCTCTCCCAGTTCAAACTCAAAGTCATCAAAGCACAACTTGATGAAACCACCCACACTTCCACCATCATTGCATACCTTCAGGCCAGAATCCCCTCTTGGCTGATGGACCGCATGTGCTCCCTTGACACTTTCCCCACCACTGTCACCACCTGGTATGAAAAGATCGATCTCTTCATATGGAAAAAAAACCATGCTGCCCAGATTGCTAAACAGCGATCTTACTCCACCACATCTTCCTTCCACCCCTGCACCCCTACCCATGCAATCCAGAAAGACCCCAATGCCATGGACATAGATTGCCTCACCTGTCTTACGCCTGAAGAACACACCAAATGCATCAAAGAAGGTCTGTGCCTTCAATGCTGCAAAAAGGGCCACTTTACCTGAGAATGCCCTGGAACCACTCCCCCTCCCCTCCCACAACATTCCAACCTTTGCCCACCTGCCAAGAAGGTGGGAACCGTTGAAGCCACCACAGCCTCCACCCAGGAAGTCAACAAAGAAGAAGTCGTCATCGGACAACTCTCCACCAACCTAGACTCTGCCCTTGCAGAGTACCAATAGGGTTTTTAGAAAGGAAGCACTCACCAACGCAAGTAGCTTTTGTACACAATGTAACAGTATCTCAGACCAAATTGAAACCCCACTCTTTATATATTCTGATTCAACTCATTACATCTGAAGATACTCTTAAAGTCATCAAAACCACCGCCCTCCTGGATAGCAGCGTTTAAATCTGCTGCATAGATTGGGACGTTGTTAAACACAACCGTGTCCCCACCAAAAGACTCCCTTCCTTATCTGAAACACCAACAAATCAACCAACATAAAATGCCATTATGAAGCAATCCTCTTCATTAAGATCAGCAATATAACCCAGAAAATCCACTTCTATGTATGTCATAAACAGCAGGAAGGAAAACATTATCCTCGGACACCCTTGGTTCGCTGCTACCAACCCCAGCATCAACTGGAAGAAAGGCACCATCACCATCGACCTGGCAAGGGACTAATCCCTTGATCTCTCCTTCTCCCACCTTGCCGCTCGCACCTCCAACCTCTTCAAGAACACCCAACCCACTCCCTCTGCCCCCAAACCTCAGATCCCAAAACATACCACCTTAGACTCCCAAGAAATGGAAGGCTTGTGCCACTACCTCAACACCGAACTCCCTGAACAATTCATAGAAAGAGCCCACTTCGTGTACACCATCAACCACATTGAACAATGCAGATTCCGCTTTGCTAACACCCAACTCATGGCCACAGTGCAAAAGATCACCACCTCTACTCTCCTCACCCAAGAAGCAGCATTCTCCAAACCAAAACCCACTCTTCCATCACAATACTCTGAATATGTGTCCATCTTTACTGATGACGCCAATACCCTGCTACCCCCATCACAACCCTATGATCATGTAATCAACCTAACAGATTCCTTTGTCCCTAAAATAGGAAAGCTCTACCCCCTCTCCTCCAATGAATGCCAAGCCACTGATGACTTCATCAACAAACATCTCAAATCTGGAAAAATCCACCCCTCTAAATCACTGCAAGCATCCTCCTTCTTTTTCGTCAAAAAGAAGAATGGCAAACTCAGACCCTGCCAAGACTACTGTTATCTCAACGAACACATGGTCCAAGATGCCTACCCCCTTCCCCTCATCTCAGACCTCATTGACAAACTCAAAGAAGCTAAACTCTTCTCCAAGTTCAATGTACGATGGGGCTACAATAACGTCCACATCAAGGAAGGCGACCAATGGAAAGCCACCTTCATCACATACTGAGGTCTCTTTGAACTGACAGTCATGTTTTTTGACATGACCAACTCCCCCCCCACCTTCCAATGGTTCATGAACAACTCATTCCATGACCTTATCACAGAAGGATGGCTTGTCATTTACATGGATGACCTCCTTATCTTCTCCAACAACGAAACTGAACACAAGAAACAGACCAAGAAAGTCCTTCAACAAATGAGAGAACTTTAACTTCACCTCAAATTGGAAAAATGCACCTTCTCGGCCAAGGAAGTTGAATACCTTGGCATGATCATCAAACTGGGCGAAATTGCTATGGACCCCATCAAACTCACTGGAATCGCAAAATGGCCCACTCCCACATGCGTCAAAGATGTCTGCTCCTTTCTCAGATTTGCAAACTTCTACTGCCACTTCATCCCCCACTACTCTGACATCGCCCAACCCCTTCTCAACCTCACAAAGAAAAACCAACCCTGGGCCTGGTCCACCCCTTGCCAAGACACATTCAATCAACTCAAACACTACTTCACCTCCAAACCCGTCCTCAGAATGCCTGACCTCTCCCAACCTTTCACCATCACCACTGATGCCTCCAAACATGCCTCCGGGGATGTACTTTTACAACATGACTCCAATGGTGAATGGCACCCATGTGCCTACATCTCCCAGATGTTACACATAGTGTCACAAACAAGATCCGGAACAATGGAAGTGGCCAACGTTCAATCCAAAGGTAAATAACGACAGAGGAGTCCAACATTTGAAGGTGAGTGAAGGGGGTTCATAAGGGAGTGGCCTTAGAACATACAGAGCACTTCTGTAGCATGCAGAGGCTAGTAGAGGTCCCAGGGGTGGTTCAAGATACGATGCTAGTATTGTGCAGATCAAGAATGGAGAGTACTGTACATGCAGTGATGGTATAAGTACTTGGCCGTATGTAAGCAGTAGAATCAGATGGAAGCGGACAGAACTACTGCAGATTGACAAATACATATGAGTAACATGAGAGGGAAGCAGAGAGATGACGCTGTTATGAGAGAAGCGGCAGAGGAAAGAAGCTGTCCATAGAACATACGAGAAAATCAAGGAATAAGTCCAGGGCCTGGTCTGGTAGGATCCGAAGAAATGGCATCAGGCCAGAAGGCAGAGTAGAGACACTGCTGGGTCAGTGATATGATGAACAAGTAGTGTTCCCAACAAGGGTTAGGGTTGGAGTAAGCAAAGGAGAAAAGAAAGACTGAAGCATGCAACAATACAACCGTAACATTACCCCCTTCCAACAATTGAGTCCCTGGCTCAATCCTCTTCGTAAATCCTCTAAAGGTTATCTCCATAAATATCCTTGGCCTGATCTGCCGATAAGTGCTTAAGTGGATAGTCAATGAGTACATGCCCAAACTGAGCACAGCATGAGCACAGGAGATTGGGGCAAAACCAGGCGCTATGTCCCCAACGACTGCAAACATTGCATTGGTTGTGGAGACAATTAGATTGAGCGTGGCCTGGAGTGGATACATGACAGTGAGAGCAGGAATAATGAAGGCAGTCCTCACAATAGTGACCCAGAGTGTGACACCGAAAGCATTTGGTCAGTGCAGAAGCAGGTGGGTGGATGATGGCAGAAGGGACTATATGTGAGGGGGAGGAGAATACATTGCCTGCCTTAGTATGGGCCATCCAGGTATGAATGGTTCAGATGTTATCGTCAGCGTGGTGGCTGCCATTGATAGGGTCAATGGCGGTGGGGGTCTCAGAGGGAACAGGTGAGGATAGACGATCAATAAGCATAATGTGAGAAGGGACCATGGGTACAGTAGGGGATGGGGGTGCAGCAAAGACAGGAGTAGGGATCAGGATAGGTGGAGGAGAGGGGGTAAGGGCGGTGCAGATGTATCTGGAGCGTTCATCGGGAGACATACATAGGAAGATACGATGGAAAGTGGGGTAGATATCTCAAGCGGGAATCTGTTCGACAAAGTTTGCGAAGCCATGGAGATGTAATACTGTAAGGATGTGGGTGGGGGCATTGTTGATGAGGAGACACATGGGAGTGCCAAATGGTGCAGGGAGGTCACTGGGAGCAGCCTGACTGTTACAGACGCATTACAACGGACTTAGCATAATTTTTCCACTTCTCTTATCTTATCTAACAACCCACAGACATGTGATGCTTTACCTTCACCCTTGTCACAGTCGCCCCTGACGCCTTATCTTCTTATCTTCTACCCTGTGCCCAGACACAGCCCTTATCTCTTATCCATGGCACGAGGCAGCGCCTTATCCTTTATGCGCTTCTGATCTTCCATGCCTCATGCCTTCTATGCTTCTCATGTTTCAGATCCATGCGCACACCGCATGCCATGCTTCTCTTCTGATGCACATGAAACACCTCATGTTACGCTTCCATTCCACACAGCCCTAAGGCTGTTCTCCTCATGGTGATACATGCAGTAGCCGCATGTTATGGACATATATGGATACGTATCG
>JBBPTZ010000704.1:0-16120 GCA_038094315.1 Phylloporus cf. tubipes
TGAACACCCTGCCTCAAAATGTCCCCACAACACCCGCTGATCGATAAACCCGCGCCGTCCTTCTCGATACCGGATTCCAACGGCCAAGTGTTTAAATTTCCCCCTGAAGAGGAGGGCACGCGCATTGAAAAACCTATCGCACTATTCTTTTACCCCGAGTCTGGTAACCACGTTTCAAGGATCACCTTTCTATCTTGCGCTGATCTCATGTATTCCGTTACCCAGGCTCTTACGGCTGCACCCGTGAGGCCTGCCACTTCCGTGATGCACTAGCCGGTATGTGCCTTTTCCTCCCGAGAAATCAACATGTTAAAATGATCATCCGTATATCAGAAAACGAAATATTTAAGCATTCCGACGTCCTGGTCATCGGCATCAGTTCTGATCCAGTGGAGAAGCAGAAAGCATTTGTCGAAAAGAACAAGCTCCTTGTGAGGCTCCCTTTGAGTAGGCAGTCAAGCGATGACGCCCATTGATTGCGTAGTATCCTGTCCTGAGCGACACAGAACAAACTGCACACAAGGCATTCCAAGTTGGACGAGGGATGTTTGGACTCGTTGATGCTCGCATCACGTTCGTTATTGATCGCAAAGGGGTTGTCAGGTGAGACGCCATTCAGATTTCGGATCGGCTTTGTATAACCCATTTACTAGGGGCGTTCTGAACGCCGCGATGAGTCTAAGTGGCCACGCCAAGTTCGTCGCCAGGGAGCTCGAGAAGATGCAGGATTTCCGAGTCGTTCGGGAGCATGATACACCTCCTCCCGACCCCTCTGAATCGGCAGAGAGGGATGAACTGGGCCGAGTTACACAAGGGGTTTGTGCTTGAAGTCCCACATGCCACTGGTCGCTCGGGAATTGTAACTTGATTAGGTGTCATATGTACAGTAGGTTTTGTTACGGTCGATGTTTGTAGCTGTAAGAAGTAGATGTAGTCATGCTAGTCATTTGTCGCTGTTAACGTTTAGCTACTGGTAGTTGCCAGGGCAAACCTTCGGCAACGCTCTCTTTAACTTGAATTGTTGTTTATACAAGGGGCACAGCTACAGACATACCGGGAAGAAAGACCACAGGATACCAAAAACATTTACGCTCACAAATTCGACTTACATGCCACGGTATGTGCGATGTTAGTAGCAAACTCGAAGCGTTTTTTTCTCCTCGCACTCTGGTTTGGCTCTACTTGCCGTGTTGAGGGGTTTCCGGCGCGTGGCGTTCCTTCGTTATTTGCGTAATCAGTTTCAGCCTGGCATTTCATAATATCGAGTAACTGTTCACCATGATGTGCAGTGGAATCAGCGGTAGAAGATAATAATCTTCATTGCCGTGATACGTTGTGCATCAGGGAGTGGGGTGTGACGTGAACCGAAAGCATCGCACATGAACAGCGGGGATAGGAGGCGAGCAATTGTGCGTAGCGGCGGTAAAAGGCCAGCGGCTGCACTTTCATGGCAGGGGGTAAGATGTGAGCTTAATACGACCGGGGGATGCCAGACGAGATACACTCGGGTAGAGACAACAAAAGGTGACACGGCGGGAATGAGGAGAGGTTATGGTCGAACATGGTTTGGAAGGGAGGCAACTGCGCTCGCACATGAGCGCTGGAGCGATTGCAAGAAACCGGGACCTCAGACAACGATTAGAAGCATGTGTCGACAATGGAGGGTACATACAGACGCGAAAGTTTCAAGTTCGAGGCTCTACACCCCTCTCCTCTGCTGCATAATGTCCCCACACCCAGCAATCTCTAGACGAGAGCAATCCAAGGCTTCAAGCGATGACACTGGTGACGAATCCGTAATGCTTCAAGCACTGGATCGATGCGTGAACATGCGCAGTCACACTCACTTCAGATTATAAAACTGGCCCATCGAATCACCCACATACCTCGTCTTTCAACCCTAGTTGCATGATGTCCTTTCGTCTGTCGTTCGTAATGTTCGCCTCCTCTTGGGACGCCAATCAAGCATGACACGGTCAAGGGGCCTTCCGCAATCAACAAAATGGAGGTCTCTTTTTTCGGTGTGGTCGGTGTCTCCATCGTCTGATTGTATGTTGCGGTTGTGAATACTACCATGCCACGTCCCAACGACGCCCGCATGGAAGCCGGCCCTCTTCTGCTACTTGTATAGTACTTGGTAAGTGCCACAGAGTTACCAGTTATCGTGTCGTCACGTGGTTCAATCTCGGGTGCTTCCGCAACACTTCGTTGGGTACCTCCTTGCCAGTGAGCGCTGTTTGACTCTTCGAGGCTACAGATTTGTTGAAATCCTCCCCACAACCTGCTAGTAGACACGCACCCTAACCGCTGGACCCCATTCTGTAACTATGACCAAGACATGTCACGGTTGTCACGGTTACGCTGATGATTATGCGGAGGCAAACCTTAAGCGCTGTTCTGGTTGTCAAAAGGTTTACTACTGTTCTTCCGACTGCCAGAAGTATAACTGGGTTTATCATATATTCGACTGCAAACCCCGCCGTCCGATCAATACTGCCGATTATCTAGCGTTGGCAGTTCGCCAGAATCTACTTCCTGAACATCCCCAGACATGTGCGGACTACGGATTTAACCGCGCATTCAAGGCCGAAGAGAAATCAAAATTGCTTGGATTGTATATCGGTGTGTCCATGACCGGTTGATCATGTTATATGTTCTATCTTGACGTCGATCTAGGCCTTATCAAATATCTGGAAATTCGACCCAAGACCATCCATAATTGGCGAGTTCGCGGGGTGTTGGTGGATGAAATCAAAGCTGCATTTTATAAGCTGCCAGAGCACGCAAGGGGTGGCTACTTTCCCTGGTTCCTGCAGAACGAGCATATCGTTGCATTGGCAAGGGAACCTTTGTCCCAAGAATTGCACGATCATGCGGATGCCATGCTTCTGCACGCTTGGAGATTTACGGGAGGTAGCGAAAAAGATTCTGTGCAAGAGATTCGTGCCGCCATTGCGCGTCAACCCACCGAAGAACAAACGTGTCGTGCTCTCTATGCCATTCTCTTATCCAAATGGCACCCATCCCCAGATCTCGAACTGTGGATTGATTTCGGATTCGCATCATGCAAGTCACCGGAAGAAGAAATGGAGTTGGGTGCTCGGTACCAGCAATTGATCGCCATGTGTACCTTCAAAGAGTTCTTCGACGCGTATCGTGCTGGTAGCTTACTCGAGCTCTTCCGTTCAAAAGGGCTGCAAGTGGACGAGAATGACCAACTCCGAGACCTGCTTCAGGGACAACGGGGTATCAACAAATCAGTGTGGAACCTCAAACAGTCCATCGTGCAAGAAGACTCTACCAAGGAAGAGTCTCAAATGTGCTCTTCGGTCATCGTGGATTATGGCTTCATGAATTGTAGGAACGATTCTGAAAGGCGGCAGCTCAAGAGGGTATACAAAGCATTTTTTGACAGCCCCAATGGAGATCCGTTGGCACTTCACGAAGCTGCGATCCAAGGGAACATACACAGATATGTCTCGAGCGTTGTGAAGGGTCTTCGAGACCAAAAGTTTGAGCGGCTGATGCGAAACCTGTATCCTCTTCCAGACTTGTGATTAGCATTGTACTTGTTCGGACAACGTCGGGCTGTGACTTTACAACCAATCACGTGACCGCGTAGTTGCCTCGTGTCTGTTCGAATTGCAGCCCGAACATAAAGAAATTCAGTGTTTCCTTCGCGTCCGCCATCGTCGCCGTCGTCGTCAACGTTCGCGACGTGTCTTTTGTCGTCGTTCGCATCTGCGTAAGTTCAAATCATGCTTCCCTTGACAGCATCACACGGCGAGCACCGCGTCTCGCCACCCCGCACGCCCCCATCGACCACCCTCGACGCGCCCAAGAACAACCGCCAACCTTCCACATCGCCATCGGACGACTCCTCTCTCATCGAGCTCTCTTTCGACTACGAATTCGACTCCGCTGGTAACTATGTTCGCGTCTCAAAAGGCTCTTCTCGTTCCAACCAATCCAGTCCACCCACCCCTCATGACATTCTGCTTGACGGCCCTCTTTCACATAAACCCTCCTCCCCTCCCGGATCGTCGGCCCATCTCCCCCACACAAAACCGCCCTCGCCCACATCCTTAAACTCACTGGATCATCCCCGTCGCAACTCCCTCTCCCGCTCGGAGAGTTACAGTGCCCTTCCTGACCAACATCGTCACCATTCCATAGCCCCCGCAAGCTCAGCAAGATCCATCCACCGTGCTACCTCTGGTCCCCCCGCACTGACGCCGGCCGCGCAATCTGCCCTCCGAGCCCCCACCTCAAATGGCCTCCGTGGAACCGGCCGTAAACTCGGCCGACCACAGCGCATTCCTCTCGATGAGCATCGTGAGGTACAACAAGCCGACGAACGAGATGACATCATGCTTCGCGCACGCGGAGATTGGGATGTGCACGCTCAAGAAGAAAAGGAGAACTTGATCGCATCTTCGGATGGCACCGACACCGTGCCTCCTGACGGAGTTGCAGCAAGGCGCACATCTCCCAGGCTAGTTAGTCGTTCTGCCTCGTTAAGCCAGGTCGATGGGCGCCCAACTCCTGGACTATCTTCCCGCGCCTATGTTTCCTCTTTGTCAAGCGCTGGTGGTTTGCCACGTCCCCCGCTACAGCCTGGGCGGCAGATCATGCCGGGACCTAGTCGGGCGGGTCGCGTGTTGATGGGCGCAAAATTTGGTGCTGGTGGCGGCGGATTCGATAAAATCAACGAACACGAAGGAAATGAAAACGAAGTTGCGAACGACTACGTGGGCGAAGAATCTGATTTAGGTTCGTGACTCTGTTTAGATGAAGGGTATGAAGGGTTAAAGATACCTGTTGGCAGGCGGAGAGGAACAACAGCCCGTAAACCCCCCGCTTCGACATCGGAATTACGCTCTCCCCGGTACGCGGTCGAGCGGCACGCGCCCGCGGCGATCCGCAAGCCTAAGCGACGCCTCTGGCGGTATGTTCACAATTACCTCTTAAACTCTGTACCTCAGACCCACCTCCAGCTGAAGAGCGTCAGTCCCCCGGGGACCATTTAGCCCTTCCGACCACCCAGAATCAATATTCTTCAAGGCCTGGATCGAGCCTTGGTTTGAACTCTGCACGCGTGCGGCGTGCGCCGATGGAGCAGCAGGAAGGTATGGGTAGCCATCTGTCAACCTACAATCATCAGCCCATTCACAAATAGCAGAATATGCTCCCGACTATCATCGTCGACAGGCGACAGATGTAGTCCCCGACACTCTTGCCCAGCAGCCTCGCCAGTCACCCTCCCCGACGCACACGTCGCAAGTGCATCTTCGTTCGCAAATTCAGACCCACCATCGCCGCGACTCTGACACAGTCCGCACGCTCGGCCTCGACGCGCCGACTGCTGGATCTCCCACCGCCGTCGAACATCTCCCAGCACGCCTGTCGCCAAAAGGCAGGCCTCTATCGTCTTTACAGCAGCAACAGCCATTTCCTGTCATCCAGCTGCAGCCCTCGCAACCTCAGTCGCATCCACAGGGGCAAGTATACCACCGACGAAGTCCAACTGCTCCAGATCTCCCAACGACAGGTGGCTCCCTCCCGCCTATACCTGGTGTCGGAGTCCAGAAGAATGGTAAGGCTTGGGTAGCTGGCGAGGAGCCTGCGGAGAGCGAACCGGAGGCGAAGGCCACGCAGCGAGAACGAGTGAGACCGGCACCACCGCCACCCGTGCCAGCTGCCCAAATCGCGGCCCCGGTGCGGAACCACAACATCGTGGTAAACAAGAAAGTATATGCTCGTCTCGATCTCATCGGCAAAGGCGGCTCCTCCCGCGTTTACCGCGTGATGAATGCGGCAAACGAGATTTACGCCATCAAACGTGTCTCCCTCGATAAAGCCGATGCAGAGACCATTGGTGGATATATGAACGAAATTGGGTTACTCAAGCGACTCGAAGGCAACAACCGGATCATTCAGTTGTTTGATTCGGAAGTAAAAGGTGGACCGGGTGGTGGCAAGGGACATCTTATGTTGGTCATGGAATGTGGAGAAGTCGACCTAGCGAAATTGTTGCAAGAGCAGCAAAAGGAGCCGCTTAACATGGTGTGGATTTCATATTACTGGCAGCAGGTACGCTTAGTTTCTACATCCCATTACCTGCTCGTCTTGACCGCAGCGGGTTATAGATGTTGCAGGCGGTCCACGTCATACACGAGGAAAAAATTGTGCACTCGGATTTGAAGCCAGCTAATTTCGTGCTCGTACGAGGGCAATTGAAGTTGATCGACTTTGGCATTGCCAATGCCATCGCGAATGACACCACCAATATTCAACGGGATCACCAGGTACCATTTTGTAACCACGTGTTGACATGCATCATTGAATAACGTTTAGATTGGGACGGTAAACTACATGTCTCCTGAAGCCATCGAACTACCGGAGGGCATGCGGCGCCTGAAAGTTGGCCGACCGAGCGACGTCTGGTCCTTGGGTTGCATCTTGTACCAAATGGTCTACGGGCAACCACCCTTCCAACATCTATCGGTCTATCAGAAAATGAAAGCTATCCCGGACCTTGCCCATGAGATCGAATTTCCCGAGTCTAGCGTTCCTAGCGTTGTGAATAAGAACGGAGAACGCAAGAAACTCGATCATCTAAAGCGACCTGTCAGAGCCGACGTGATCCGTGGGATGAGGAGCTGTTTGGCAAGGAATCCTAAGGAGAGAGCGACGATACCTGAGCTTTTGGAGCAAGAATGGTTAGCCATGCGGGAGCGTGAGTGTGATTATGTGGGTGTCAGTGTTTCGCTGACATTCTTGGCAGCGGAAGTTCCTCTAGCAAAGGCACTGCTTGCCAGCGATGAGACTATTATAAATCCCTACTATATGAAACAGCTGCTCGAGTACGGTATTAAGCTTGGACAACAAGCCGGTAACATTGACGCGGCACACTTGGTGAAGGAAGCACAGGTTCGCATACGTCCTCCTTTTCCACAACGAGCCCTCTGACCCCTGCTGCCTTATTAGAGGCTCGTCGCAGAACTCAAAGCCCTCGAATCGTGATGAATTTGTTTCGGCACTCGATCCCTTTTATTTTCGGAAGAAATCTGCAAGCAATGTATTCGTCGGCGCAGCCAAGCGTATCCACTTCAATATTTGCACTGTATACGGTGAAGCAATTCACACCTTGTATGTAAGCCTACGAGTGACTATGCGCACGCATGTACTTTCCTTCCTAGAACACTCTTTTCTGAACTTTTGGAACTCGCTATCGCAAGCATTTTTCTTTCTTCGCTCTCTTATTGGCTATCTTTTGCACCCTACGTCCCCTATCATTTGCGAAAGACTTTCGTTTATTTTTCGCCACTTTGTCGCCTCTCAAGGCGACTAGTTGGCGTTGGCCTCGTTACTGGCAGTAAATAACTTGAAAGAGTGGTCGATGTTGTGAAATCTAATCTTATCTGGATTCCCACCGAACTCGCATCACAGCTCAGATCATCGGCCCCGTTGTCGGCGCTCTGTTTCGTCGTCGAGACTAACCAAAGCGTGACAAGGATGGCGCACTTGCCCCCGGACATTTATCTCACAAACGCATTCATGCACTCGGGAAACGTCAGCCCGTCGACCCCAAAACTTCAACTTCAACTCTCCATCCCAATACCCACCAGGGATTCGACCTACTACTACTCGGATGGAAATACGGTGCTGCTCGTCGAAAACACGCTGTTCAAGGTCAGTTCTCCCTCTCCTTGTGCTAGTTTTGCCATGCCCAAGCGTGCCACAGGTCCACCGTTCAGCCCTGACAAAGGAAAAGTCGACGTTCGAGAGCATGTTCTCGCTAGACTCGGACTTGCGCTCCAGCTCCTCCAACGCCTCGAGCGTCACAGTTGGACCCGAGGGCGAGAGCGACGACAACCCAATCAGGCTTCAAGGGGACACTGCAGACGAGTTCCGGTCCCTTTTGTGGTCGCTGTACGCCCTGTACGTACATTTTCTACCCTTGGGATTTTAGCGGTGTGTCACGAACCTTATGACCATCACAGACCACACGAGTTGGAGGGCGCAATGTCCGCCAAGGCGATCAGCCTCAAGTTGTTTAATCTCGCGCGCATCACCCACAAATACGAGTTCCGCGCTATCGAGAGCTGGGCACTAGATAAACTCAAGACGATATACATGCGCCCCGTGCATTCTCACATTGACGATACTGAAGGGCCGAATCTGGTGCAGCTTACCGAACTCGCGTCCCTATGCGAACAACGCGATTTGCTCGAGGCCGCGACCATCCGGTGGAAGCGTCTCATCGCTTCTGGCAAGGATGTTGCCCTTGCGATCGGAATGGCAGAGCGACTCAATTTACGTTCGCTCCTCGGGTTGGCATATCACGCCATGCTGCTGCAGGGTCGTGAGGTCTGGGATGCAGACCAGCAGCTGACGCGTACGCATCGCATACGTTTGTTGTCTGGGCACTATGCTCTCGGCCGGCTTTGTGAGCGGCTCCCAAACGAACCCCCAATACTACAGCATCACCTGCGGTGTACCGGTAGCGCCCAAGTACGGTGCAATCAAGCGTGGGCTGGACTTTGGCGGTCCATACTGGACATGGGGAAGCACGGGCTACCTTTGCAGTACGCGGACGTCGTTGGAAAGATGATGCTCGCGGAAAGCACCCTGAAAGCGCTCATAGAGCGTGAAATACCCACTTATGGTTTGCTCGATGCGATGCCGTGGTGCAAAGAGTGTGCGTTGGTGGCGACTGCTGGAAAGTTGAAGGAGGCACAAGAGTCTTTGTCTGACTATTTTACAGACGTGGCCTGATTCATTTGCGATATAATTCTTTCGTTCTCCATCCGCATCGCCTGTATCGTATACATGCTGGCTCGTAATTATACATTTACATTTGTAGTTTTGGGTATCTCGGATATGAGTGGTTTACAGTAGTAGTATGAACCTTCACTGATCAAGGATAGATATCCTCTCTATCCATTCGTCTCGCAGGATGCCCATGAACAAAACGTCCTCCCACCGGTTATTCGACCAAACGCACGCCCGTTTTCGCCCTTCGATCACGAACCCGCTGTGTATGATGTCAGTGATGCCCCTACTAGATGATCCTTCTACTCACGCCTTTTCGTACACCGCGATCGCCCTCTCGTTACTCGCAAACACGGACAATGACAACCGCTGCAACCCAATCCATCTGAACGTATAATCGATGACAAACGCCGTCACTTCGCTGCCATAGCCATGATCCCAAAACTTGGGCGAAAGACAGATGCCGTACGTCCCATCGCGGTTCTTCCGTTCGGGGACGTGGACCACGACTTGGCCCACGAACTCGCCCGTGTCTCGACGTCGGACGACAGCGCCGAACACGGCGCGTTCCATTTGTGTGCGGAGGTTTTTCATGAGCTGCGGATCGCGGGGTGCGAGTTCGCCGGTCGTCATGAGGGCTTGGATGCGTGGGTCCTTCCAGAGGAGTACCAGGTCGTCGAGGTCGGCCTCGGTGTGTGGGCAGAGCAGGAGGCGGGCGGTGGCGAACATGGCAGGGATGCGATCCGAAACCCGGGTGTTTTCTACTATAACGGAACGGCGACCGACTGCGGCCGCGGTCGTAGTACATGACGCGACCGAGCTCCTTAAGTTCCGCAGTGATGGCAAGTTAGCCTGGTTCCACACAAGTGCACGTTGGCAGGCCACTTGGGGTTGTGCATCGCATGCGCAGTAGTTAGAACTCGCATTTGGATATGTACAGGCATCAGTTAGATCTAAGTTCCAAGCTATTGCCAAAGATGCGAATCAAGAGAAAAAAAAATTAGCGTATGAAATACGTATCTGGGAGAGCTGAATGGTAGTAACTCCACTACTCAGGCGTCCACTTTGGATTTCTCAGGAAGGGCATCCTCGTAATCAACCCCAACTTTCTCTGAAGGTAAATTGGAAACAGGACCATTGTAATGTCGATGTGCGCCCAACATATACCAGAGCCACGAGGTCGCGATCACCCCTACGGTGATTACCGAAGCATAGTTCATGTTTATCGGCGTAACGGGCAACTGTGTTGGCAGTGAAAACACCACGCAGACGAAGAACGTCCAGAGTGCACACCAAACATTGGCAAAGACTCCAAGCCAACCATCGCCCATGTAGTATGGACCCGGTTTGAACATGACTTCAGGGTGAGAATGAAAGACGCGTCGGAGGATGATGGGAATGACGTAGGACAGGTCTGAAGCCATGGCTGTCATATCGAACACGGCGGTGGAAGCAGCAGGGCTAGCTAGGTCAAGTAGTGCTGGAAGAGCACTGACAAAGACCGTCAGCCAAACGGCTCGCAGCGGGGTCTGCGTGGTAGTGCTGGTGTGTCCAAAGAATCCACCATCTGGAAGGCCACGATCGCGACTGAGCGCGTAGATGGTGCGAGATACCGCTTGTGTGGCTGACTGCGATACGAAAAAGGCTGTCATGCAAACAAAAACCCACAACGCAAGGGCGAGGCGGGATCCCAATCGCAAGACCATGATTGCAAGAAATGCAGACCCCGAGGGGCCAGGAAGGTCGGCGAGTGGTCCTGAACAGAGAACTAGAGCAATGTTGAGGAGCCAACCAGCAATCCCAGTACCGATCGTTGCGATGATTATGGCTGCTGGTGCGGAGTAAGCGGCACGACGAAGCTCCTCGGAGATATGAGCTGTGCAATCATAACCTGTCATGGTCCATTGGACGCTTAACAACCCGAGAAGAAAGCTGATACCATTACTCCAGCCTCCGGTTCCGTTGACAAGTCCATCTGCGCCAAAGACATATGATGCTGAACGCATGTCAGATCGTGGAGTCATTGCCAAAAGTAGGACGACGACGAGGAAAGTTGCACCCAAGTTGATGAACATGAACGAGCTAGCGAAATAGGCGAGATGTCGCGTTTTGAGAGAGTTGAGCATGCCATGGATGACCAGCAAACCGGCAGTCAATCCCACCACCTTTCCAGGTGTGATTTCAAGCCCTCCGTTGGTGAATATAGATGCAGCAGCGAGTATCATGTTGGCCAGTCCGAATTCGGTGGAGGCCAAGCCAACAATTTGACCTAGGATGTTGAGCCAGCCCACAATCCAGCCCACCTATACATTGGTTAGTCGGTCCATATTTAACGATCCTCGAGGAGAGAAAGAAGCGACTGACCCTAGCACGATATCTCTTGGGACACAAGCGAGCAGACGCTCCATAGAGCCCTCCGCAAGTTGGATACGCGCTGACGACTTCGGATATGCTGCTTGCTAAAGCAAGGCAGTTGATTGAGCCTAGGAACCAGCACCACGTAACGGATGCAGGGCCCCCGAGAAGCAAGGGTGTATTAAAAGTGGTGGCGATACTGGAGCACACGCCCATGATGCTAAAAGCGAAGCTGATCGTGGATAGGTTGGAGAACTCTCGCCTGAATGTGGGGACATAGCCCAAGGCTCGTAGTTCCTCGTCGTCCTGTTGCTGGGTGTCGTCGTGGGGAGACATGGCGGGATTAGAGCTAGCCCGGCATCAATGGTAAGATCATAAAAAGAAAGCCTGTGCGTTGTTGCCGCACGTTCGCATGAGACGGATATATCTTTGTCGTCGGGCAAGACCACGACGCACTAATTCAAGTTATTATAGGGTTATTCACAACCACCAATGGCTTCAAGTTGTCCAGACTGCATCAGAGGATCCATTCTCGACGGAACTCCTTCAGGGATTGTCAAAAGGGTGGACGGCGTAGATGCTTACTTCGTGTCTGGAGTCTCAGATACACCTAAGTCGTTTGGCGTCGTCTTGCTCAGCGACTCGTTCGGGCTTGAGCTCGTCAACAGCAAGCTCATAGCAGACCAGATCGCCAAGGCACTTGCATGCGATGTCTGGGTCCCCGATTTATTCGACGGTCATTGCATTCTCTGTCTCCCCCTTTCCTCTTGACTCATCCACCTTCAGGTCAACCTTTGTTCAAGCCAGACGGTATGGAGGCCCAGTTGGTCCCAGACCATCCTGGTCCCTGGCCATTGTGGGATAAACTCCGCTTGTTCGTTCGTCTCATTTGGGATATTCCGAGCCTCTACCGCACACGTCCGTCTGTCGTCACTCCTCGGACTGTTGAAGTACGTGCACGCTCGTCTGGTGCCTTCCGCTCATCCGTCGTTAGTTCATCAGGACCGTCCGTGAGCAGAACAAATACGATAAACTCGGCGCTGTGGGGTGCGTCAGCGGTTCTATCTGTACAGACAAGCAGGTGTACTTATCGAGCATCAGTTATTGCCTTGGTGGTGGCATTACCGTTCGTCTTGTGCCTTTCAAAGTTGTTGACAGCATGGTACTCTGTCATCCTTCCATGTTGACAGAGGCATCAATCAAAGCCATTGACGTACGTGTACACATGCATCCACGCAACCTTGGAAGCATCATTTTTGTTATTGTTGTTGTTGCTTCAGGTACCAACTGCATGGGCCTGCGCAGAACGTGGGTACCATTCATTTTCTTCCACTCTGGACTAACATTCCCCATCAGAGGACATGACATTTTCTCCAACCATGCGCTCGAAGGCCGAGGCATTTTTTGCAGCGCGCAAAGATAAACCAGACTTTGTTCCCTACGAGTTCGTGGATTACAAAGGTGAGTTTGGTCTCTGTTCGTTTCATATCTCATCCACGACACAAGGAACTGTTCATGGTTTCGCCTTCCGCCCAAACCTTGCCTACGAGGATATCAAGACAGCATTCGAAGGCAGCCTGTCACAGACAGTAGAATGGCTCCGAAAAACCTTGACACCTTGATTTAGTGATGCCGAAGCTCATTCGTTGTTGTCTAAGTGTCTGTTCTTGTACTACGTTTCGACCTGTTGATTACAGAAAGATGGAAATCTGCGACTCATGGACATGACATTCTCGGCTGGGCCCCTTCGTCTATTCACGAATGTAACGACTGACCGCTTAAAACCCCGGACATCACTGACACGTCCTTACTAGAACTGGACAACCACGGCACCAGGGCATCGTGTTCGGCTGGCCCGCACTACAAGCCAAGGGCGGAACCATTGCAAGCAACTTTCCAATTATAAGACACCACAATCCAAGTTCACATTTGCTTGGATGCTTATATTTGAATGGATAAGTCCTTCATTGTGGAGTGGTCGATCCACTCCTCAGAATGAATGCAGCCACATTCATATCATAGCCCAATTTATATGCATCAGGCCCCCCGGGATTACCTCACCCGCACTCCGTAACCTTTGCGCCAAATCACAGAAGCCGGTGATGCGGGTATGTTCTAGACATTATTACCGCTGTATTCCGCTGTATCCACTGGCCACAGTCATGAGCAATTTCAAACTGCCACAAACAGCTCTCACTTTGCGGGATTAGTCCGCGGGTGTGCACCGGAGTCGAATCATTCCGAGCCAAGAAGCATGCATGCAAGAACATCGCGCACTAGCCCAGTCCTATAATCTCCCCCCTGACGATGTACCGAGGTGAAAGTGAACTAGACATGCGCTAGGCATCGATGGAACGGTTCCCTGCGAGTGCGAAGGGCCGGCCAAGACTGCGACAAGTCAATTTCCGGGGGGAGCGCTCTTAGATCCTATCCCACAAGCGACATTTGTATGATGGACGAATCGACCCACGAATTCAAAGGGCTCCACTCGCAGAACCGGCCCTTGATATTGCCTGGATCTGGCGAGAGCACGAAATCCGTGTTCTAGTGGAGAATGCGTTCAAGGATGGTTAGTTCCGTTGAACCAAGCGCCCAGTATTCTGGTGTCAAGGCGAGAACTGTCTCGTACCATTCATTGGTGCGGACTTTGCCCTGATACATGAGGCTAAAGGATGGTGGCCTGCAGTCTTGACTGCATGCTTTGGTCGGGCTACGGTGTTGAGAGAAGCTAGGCATCAAGCTGGATCAGTATTCGATGAAATGGAGGGCATAGTGAATGAAGACTTGACAGGTGTGAACGACTCCGATAGCTGTGGTTCTTATACGCGATAACACCAAAGTGAGTGTGTGACGGCACAGAACTTTTTCATTTGAACTGAACAATCATGACCCTCATGGACGGCATGATAGATGTACATACACACGTACCGTACTGCCTGGCGTGGCCCTTTAGCCGAGATAAGGGCATGCTCGAGAACATTGGAGCCTCCCAATGAATGAGTCAAGACGTCCACCACCAGTAGTCACATTAGTAACAACGAAGTAGGGACTGGGCGCTAGCGAGCCGGAGGCAATAACAACGGAAGGCCAGGCGCAATTTATCACCACGGGTATCAAACGCCTGCGACCACAAGGCAGTAATAGCATGTGACATCGAACTGTGAATGAATGCAAGGAAAGCCACCCTCGCTCGACTGGGAAATGTGGGGAAATAAGGTGCGCAGTTGGGTTGAAACACTGACATATTGACGTGTTTATTGCCCCACTCCACTAGGGACACCTGTCGCTCAGCTGATGGGAGATATCCACAGCCACTTCTTCCTGGCAAAGGGAAGGATGTGAACTGTGAAGAGACTGAGCGCGGAGGTAGAAATCGGGAGAGGGTGGAGGCTGAAATGTACCCATGAGGCCCTGGTCATTTCCGTTATCGATGATCAAGATGGCTTCGATACCCACGGAAGACGTGAGACGAACCCGCACTGCGAGAGCTGCAAGTCCAAGGAGGAGGACGGGCCTCGGTGCCGCATTAGCACCACCGTGCAGAACGACGCTTCGTTTTTGACCAACGGTGAGCCTAGCTTGGACAGAGAGACGACGATCATCCAGAATCCATGACTTCTTGATGGAATCCCCAGTGATTGGCGTAGCGACTGACAATGTGATTTCTGACCACGGGACAAGTATCTACGCCAGATGGTTTACGACGGCTGGCTGCGTAGGTGACATACTAAGCCCGTAAGCCGAGGATATGACAGATCCAAATATGGTGGTTGGTTCACACGGCTTTCCAATTTAACCAGGACGTGTCGTGCTTGGTCCGGTGAAGCCTTGGGTGGTTTCCTCTCCCTCTCTCCCTCTCTCCAGTCTTCTAGTCCAGAGAGATGTTCGCGTACCTCCTCCTCATCGTCACCTTTTTCTTCTCTTCCGTCTCTGCCTTGCCCCTGCGATCCAGGGATGTCGTGGCTCCCCCCATCACCAGTCCCACAGCGAGTACCATCTGGCATGTCGGAGAGACGCCGATAGTCACTTGGTACGCTACCTTGCCTTTGACAAGAGAGAGCGGTCGTTCATCCTCTGTAGGAGCACCGCTAATTTGCCGCAGAACCAAACCAACCCGGTCGGCAAGTTGATCCTTGGCTTTTGGTACAATAACAGCGAGAACCTCATGCTAGGTAAGCTTCCTGTTCCATGTCGCTGATGGAGTCCATCCTTGCACGTGCACACGGCGTGTCTTGGAGTACTTCCCATCGGCGTGTACTGACATTGTGCCAGATTCACCTCTTGCTACCAACATCAACTATTCCGTCGGACAAGCTCAGATCACCGTACCTGATGTACCCTCCAGGACGGATTACATCGTCGTTTGTAAGTGGCTTCCCCGCTGCGACACGATCTCCAGTACTCATCGCTCACCAGTGTTTGGCGATTCCGGCAACGCAAGTCCCCAGTTTACGATTATTAATGATGAATCCCCATCGGTGGCTTCTTCACTTGCCCCGACGACTCCGTCAGGTTCGACCTCCTTCACTGCACCTGATTCAGCCTCACCTACAGCGAATCCAAAGTCTGATAATGGCCTTTCTTCGGCACTTTCAACGGGGTCCTCGGTAGCTACTACGGCATCAATTAGTCATACAACGTCTGGCGCAGTTCCTGCGGCGACAACTACCCCGTCATCATCGCAGTCGAACGCCGCCTGGCAGAAACATTCTCCAAGCCTAGGAACATCACTTGGCGTTGCGTTGGCTGTCGTCTATTTCGCCTTTTCATGAGCAAACTTTTGATAATGACTTTTGGGTCTACGGGTGGTTTATGCTTACTCGTACGCTGATATCCGGTCGACGTGAACTCATCTTTTTCTTTCTTGTCTTCATCTTCATCGACTTTTTCCTAATGTACGACATTTTATGACTTTCCTACGAGACCGAACTTGGCGCATCGTGTTTTGTTGCCGCTACGGCACGCTCAGTTGTACATGACCTTGCAT
>JBBPTZ010000705.1:0-16117 GCA_038094315.1 Phylloporus cf. tubipes
AGGTTGACAATGCTCCTTGATCAAGATTGATTGCTTCGTCCAGATCCTGCCAATGATTCTCGATCAAGCACGATAGCTTCGTCCAGATCCTGCATCCCACCGAGTTGTTTGTAGCGAGTCGAGAGATGGACTGCAAGGATGTTCAAAGGCCCCGACCGATCAGGGTGGCCTTTCGGGTAGAGTTCCAATGATTCTCTGCCAAGGTCAATGGCATCCTCTAGGTCCTGCATCCAGCCAAGCTGTTTGTAGCGAGTCGAGAGAGTGTATGCAAGGCTGTTCAAAGACAACCCCCGGTGAGGGTGGTCTTTTGGGCAGGATTCCAATGCTTCTCGATCATGCACAATTGCCTCCTCCAAGTCCTGCATCCCGCCAAGCTGTTCATAGCGATTCGAGAGAAGGATTCCAAGGAAAGTCAAAGAGAAAGTCCGTCTGGGGTGGCCGGGTGGGCAAAGTTCCAGTACTTCACGACTAAGCACGATCGCTTCACCGATGCGAGTGACCCCACCCCCTTGTGCAAACTCAGCACAGAGAGATGCTATACGTGAATGCAATAGTTCAACTGTCAAGTAGATGGCCATTTCACTGCACTGTATATAAACTGATAAAATGCGTACCTCGTGAATCCATGAAGATGGCGAAAATGCGAGAAAGCTAAGACACTCGAAGAACTCTGTCTAACTAACACGTACGTGGGTGCTTGTATTCAGCATTTTGCACGCCAACAGAAAGAAGACACAAGCACCTTCTGGTTGGTTCGCTGAACACGGTGGTTTGGGAAAACCTGAGATACGCGATTGCAGGATACAACAAGGCAGTCGGCCACGTGTGCTACTGCTCCCGAACACCGTCCCGACCGAACGTCTAATCGACATTTTCCACATGCTGGAATCATCGCAGTACGGTAGCATCCAATCCCATCCATCCGTGCCTCGTAGTCGCATACAGTGAAGTGTGCATCTTCCCCTTGTACCTATGACAGTGGGAGAACCGAGCATTGACTGAGTGTGAGGATTAGTGATGTCAAGGCCCGGCCCGGCCCAAAAGCCCGGGCTTAGGCTCGGCCTTAGGGGCTAACGGCTCCACAAGATAACGGGCCTGGCCCTAAGCCCTTGAAGCCTTTAAAGACGGCTTGGCCCGGCTTCAAAGCCTGGGCTTAAGCCCGGGCCGCGGCTTGCATTAGACATTTGTAGGTAACGATGTACAAAGAAAACTACTCATTGGTATCAAGAATACTACCCTCCCACTCATCCTCAGTTTCCGCCCCATCATCATCACCAGACTCCTGCTTGCCCAGCACTTCGGTAGCCAGTGATGGATCCTCCCGAACAAGCACACTCGACCGCATAGTGCACTTCAAGAATTGAAGCACTTCCACAACATCGGCCTTGAGACGGTTGCGGCGCTTGCTAATTGTTATTCCTGCAGATGAAAAGATGTGTTCCGATGATACAGAACTGGCCATGATTGGGAGGAAATCCCGCACCAGAGATCCCCAAACCGGGTACTGTGCGGAGTGTGTTACGCTTGACTCGGATAGAGGCGAGCGTAGACTTGGGTGCGAGACGACGTCGATGGAAGTGTGCGCTAGACCAGACGCGGGGATGTCTAGAGGCGTAGGCCTGACTAGAAGGACTGGGAGGAAGGCAAGGGGCGGAGTTGAGGAGGTCGGCTAGGCGAACGACGAGACTAACTCATGGTAGGCAATCTGCTTGGTGTATTCCCAAGTAGAAATAGCTTAGTGGTACATGTTTGTGCGACCAGTATTTAAGTGAAAGTGGAAAGCGCACGGACCAAGGATGAAAATGGAAACTATCGCTAGGATAGGAAAAGAATCGTTGTAGAACAACGTAGAAGAACTATGACTAAGCAAGAGGGGAAAATGCTATAGGTGGGAAGGAAACGATGACTATGAAGTGATGAGTAATATCGGCCGATGGGTGGAAAGGGGTCATCGTAGAGGAAAAGGAAACAGTGTCCGTGAGAGAAAGAGGAAAATAGGGGAGAATCGTAACAGAGTGCATCCCCCACCATTGGATAATGGTGGTATCGCCAAGGTGTTCCCGAGTGTTGAGGTAGTCATGAAAGCCTTGACGCCATGGATGCATGGGATCACCACCGTGCTTGCTGCCCTGGGTCCAGCCGATTGCGTCTTCGCCCTCACTGTTGCTCTCATCATCAATAAATGACCCCAATAATGCATCGAGTTTGGGGTTCCGTGTTGTGATGCGAAGCCTGTTGTCTGTGGGCTGTGGGGCATCGGTGTCCGAACTGTACATCTCATAGAAGCGTTCCTTGTACTTTAGATTCGTTAGTTGTAGGAAAATAAGATTTAGAGAAAGGTAACTTACAATTAATTCAGCATGGCTCATTGCTTCATTTGCGAGCTGTTCACCCCAATTGCCACGGATGTAGTCGAGCTTCTGGTGTGGATCAAGAACTAGACAACATTGACAACTATTAGATATGCATAAAGTACGTTGCAGGACCACTTACTCATTGCTATGATATGTGCATCTGACATCACCGTGCACTCATAGTAGTGGGTAAGCTTCTTTACACCGGCTTCAAGCGCAGTACTGAATCTTGCAAATTTCTTGCTCTTCACATGCGCCGACCATGCTTTGTGTAATGCTTCCAGGGCTGGGAGTGCCGCATGCAATGTTGGTCCCTGTTCTGTCAAGAATGCGTGTTGGGCATTCTCTGCAAACTAATGCCATGTCGAGTATAAATAGTAGTTATGATAAATAAAATGGTGACATACCACAAGGAGGGTTAGAAGAAGACGGACTTGGTCCCACTCCTCTTCCGACAGCTGGAGATCCAAGACTTTGCGGCGCTTCTCTGAGTCAGTCCCACGATCTTTGAAAGCAAGTTGTTCAATAAATGTATTGACGTCCTCCTTGAGTTCAAGTGCACGGCTTAGCATCACGAATGTTGAGGACCATTGGACTTTCATGTCAAGGAGAAGTTGCAAGGGTGGGGAGTGTGTTTGAATAGTCTTAAATAGCGCTTTGCGTTGCGCTGACGAGCGAGCCTAAATGCCATAACTTAGAATGTTTGTCAGCTCTGATTAAGCTTACTTACCTTGACAGAGATAGCGCGAATGAGTCCAATTGGGTCACGATCACCACTGTTGTCTAAAACAACAATATCAAGGTCAGGTGAAGAGGGGTCATAATGTCTTGATGTGCTGTATGTTGTAAGAAACGCCTGTGTTGCAAGATTAATGACGTGTGCCATACAACTAAATACCAGCAATCATGATTAGTTATCACCTGTTATGAGCGAAACTGATTTACCGTAGTCGTCACTTTGCCCCATCAAAGGGTTTACCAGTCTCGGATGTCAGCAGGCGTGCAAATTCTGTCATCATTGTGTCGTTGTTGCTTGCATTGTCACAAGTGACATATCCGATCTAACTAGACAGTGAGAATGTGTGAGCGGATGGAGAGACTACACACCCTATGTGTTATACCCAGGTGTTTGACCGCTTTATACAGCGCCTGCCCAAGGCGCAACCCATTGTGTGCATTGTTGAGCTGGATAAATGCAATCAGTCCCGTTTTCAGGACCCACATATGGGATACACTCTCTTCAATCCATGACGCAGTGACAGCAAAGTAGCCATCACAATTTGAGGCTTGCCATGCGTCACAGGTAAGATTGATGTGTCCACGGGCGCTCTGGCCCTATGTTGTGTTAGTTGAGCGTTGCATAAGCATTGTGTACATACCGATAGTTTCTTTTTGAGTGTGAGAAAGTCAAGCTTGAATTTGCTGATGACAAGTTCACGCATTGTAGAGCAGCTGGGAATCTTGATCTTGTTTGGAGCCCGAGAGACGATATCAAGGAGTCGCTGGAATGTCGGATGCTCCATACACTGGATTGGCTGTGGTGCAATTTGTTAACATGTTGATAACCTGCGAAATGAAATTGCATACCTGGTCCGTTGCAACAAGCCACTCAATAGCGGCATTGCGAAAACCCGACTCTGAGAAATGGACTATTGTGTCTGCTGGCACAAGGTGGCCATCAAGAGACGGCTGCTTGGAGATGGATAAGGTGGCATGGCGCTGACGACCTTCTTCGTCTCGACGGCATTTGGTATCCACAGGTAACATTGATGTGAACCCGTTATCGGCAGCCCACTTGCGATATAACTCACTGTGGGCTGATTGCTGGTGACGTCGTAGCGTGGTTGCTTGGTCGACGATAGCAACGTGCTTCTTGAGTTGTTTGCTAGCATGTAGATCGTTAATAAAAGATTTAACAATTCAAAGAGAAGGGGACACACCTGCAGGTGTTACAATCTCGCACCTTCTTGCTGCTTGAGTTTAGATATGGAGCAGAGAAATGTGCGTCGATGTCTTGAGTGCGCTCAGCCTGTCCCCGCTTGATTGGCTCATCCACATCAATGACCTCAATGTCCTTGAGCAGGCCATTGGGCCCAGTGGGCAGCACATCCGTAGTAGACCCACTGGCCCGCACGCTATGGTTCGTTTGAGATCCTACAAATCGTTTGTGAGATCAGATAGCGAAAAATTCAAGTATACCTTTCAAAGTCTTCTTTTTGGGGGGAACCTCAGCTTCAGATTCAGTAGAGGACAAGGACGCCGCATCATGGACTTTGCAAGTCTGTTTTGTTCCTGCCTCACTGGAGTCACCAGGTGCCAGCAGTGTGCCATTGCCTGCTTCATGAGTCTTCCGGTGGGAAGAAAGCTCCAGTTCAGCGGCATTGTCCACACACGTTACACGTGCGGATGCTGTGGCGTTATGTCTGGGCCGGCGCGGCTGTTCTTCGGTGTCGGACATGGTGATTTAGTAACGGCAGATAAGCGATTGAATCTGATTGGCGGAAGAGATGAAACAACAATAAATTTTCGTACCTACATACCATTTACAGTAGACTCTGTCATAACCCATACCCTATATAACCCATACTCTCCCATAACCCATAGGATTTTCGATGTCCCAAACTGCCTGGAACCACTGTATGACCACTCCCATAACCCATACTCCCTAATAACTCATACATCCAAGCCTCTCCCGAGGGGTATGGGTTATAACAGAGTCTACTGTAGTGCGCTGGTCAAAGCCATATGTGCGGCAAGAGTAAGCGGGGGCGGAAAGTAAAGCGGAGATGACAAAAAGAAAGGAATGATACGGCTAATGGCTTGAATCTCCGCTCAAAGTACGTCGAGAACAAGGAGTTCTGACTCTGCCATGTCATGCGAACCCGACACAAGTTCCGGAGACCTGCCAGTGCGAGAGAGTATCCGTACGCTCACCAGTCTCCTTCACAGATTCAAGCTACAAAAATCACCATCAAAACGTCCAAAAGATGTACTCCCCTTTCTCCAACATTTCACGACGCTCCTTACGTGTGACGACGAGGATGATCCACACGCGAAAAAAGTCATTGCTGCCACAGGATCCGTCAGCCCTGGAAATCGCGTCCACGCATTGGTCGTTGCTCAGAATCCGCACCCAGTTCCCCGTATGGAGTTCAAATCAGTGAGGAAGGATAAAAAGACACTAACAGAGGTGCTAAATGGGTAATGTCGCTGATTGGATGGTTCATAAGACATTGACGCTCTGTAGTCCACCAAATGTGCCTCTGGTCGACCATGTCGCAGACGTGTGGTCTGTCCTCTCCGCCTTCGATCGGACCGCCAAGGACCGTTATAATCAACTTGTAGCACTCCAGCTCTTTTTTCTGTCGCGCAGCTACGCAAGATTCGCCGTTCGTTTTAGGCAAGACAACGTGCTCTGTGGAGGTAGACGTCTGCATGATATAATCAATGAGTGGCAACCCGATCCGAGTCACCATGAGATCTCTCCCAAGTGGGTCGCTCCTCCCGGATCGCTTCTCGAGTTTCCAGGCCTACCTACAATCAAGTCTAGAAGCGAGCAAGGACAAGTGGAATGTGAATTTTCGGACGAAACAAAGCAAGCCTGGTCCCGTATTCTGGCAGTTCTGTTGCTCAAGGTAGACAAGACACTTGTGCAGACCGAAGACGTTCGATCAAATACCAATGGAGCGGCAGAAGACGTCCGTCAGGCTATGCGTAATCTTGAAAAGTGGTGTCGCATGCTGTGGTGTTTCGTCCGCTGGAAAGTGGGGGTCGTGAAGACTCTCTTGACCGAGACGAACATGGTAGAAAGTAAAACCACCCCCAGGGGTACGTGCTTCGACTCGTTTGGCAGACGATACTGCACTTATCAAAGCTTTGGTTGCTGTGAGTGAAACTGGTATGTCAGCTAGGTGCATCCAACGATGGTGTCTGAATAGGCTACGATACAGATAACGACGATGCCGCCCAGTTTAGGCAGGAACCCGGGGAGAGTAAGGGTCAACAAGTCTATCGATATCTGAACGCAGTCGTTGCTTGGCACGATGCAGTCCACTATCTCGCCGTGGACGCTACGGTCCCGGAACTATTGGAAAACATTGAAATCGGACTCGTAGAGGTACCTTGCTCGCCATCCTCCGTCCTGAGTCTGGACCAGGTCACCAGCAAACTCGTCGCGGACTTCCCGGATATGGAAGAATTTCGTGAAGATGTGGAAAGAGTGTTGAAACGGCATTATTCTGACAAGTTC
Organism: Phylloporus cf. tubipes; assembly: GCA_038094315.1. Lineage (NCBI taxonomy): Eukaryota > Fungi > Basidiomycota > Agaricomycetes > Boletales > Boletaceae > Phylloporus > Phylloporus cf. tubipes. Next base: position 6,604 of record JBBPTZ010000705.1, read on the forward strand.
AGTGGTTGTGCCCACGCGGAGGCCACGTTGATAGGCCTTGTAAATTATCACGGCTATGGATGTATGTCGAATCCCACTCTAGCTGTGACGAATGCTGACCACATGCGGAGCATCATTGGACCTGTGCGTTACATATCAATAACCTTTATATCATAGATTGACGTTATCACGACAGGTCGCTGCTGCAGGCAATGCCCTGATCGCCGTTAGCAAAAAATGCTGTTGGTGTTGCGACTGGCTCGGTCGGCGCTTGGAAACGCAGTTTCAGCTTCCCGGAACGCATGGGATAATGTATCCATGGGATCCCCCGATGGTAGGCATCAGTGTTTCTGTCTTGATGGAATTGGAGAAAGAATTGTGGAAAGAGCTGCATAAAGTCGTACTCCGTGCGATCTCACCAGTCAATTCCAGACAGAACTCGCCAGGAATCATCGACGACATGGTATGGCCAGAGTATATGTCGATGAGCCCGCCTTCCTAGATATATATTGTCACTCGTACTACTCGTAGCCAAAGGTAGTATGTCATCTTGTGGCATAGCGCATGCCGGGTGATCATGTCGATTTCCTGCAGCGTAAGGCTTATGCTGCTGGGGGTCAACATGATCACTCGGAATAAAGTGGGTTACGTACGATAGTACTACAGCAACCGGCGTCACCCTGAGTGCCAGCAACTTTTGCACTTTTACCATCAAGCACAATTCACATATCCTGGAGCGTATCACCGGATGATAACCAGCAGAATTATACAGACTTGGTGCTAACAATCGTGTAATTGCCCAAAGGTCTGCTCTGCTTGCTACTCCGGGTCATGACATACCACTGACAGGTGTGGAGCACATGTCAGCGAGGAAATACAAACACTACTGGACCGTGCGAGCGACTCCCCATATTTAAGTGATGCCAATCGCGTGCAAGGATCGGCAAGACACCAGAGGAGATTCCAGACACAGCATTCCTGGCGAACGACACCATGACTTTGCCCAAGATCCTCCCATCGTTCGACGAGCTCCCCAAGTTTCACGAGTTCGGTGGATGTGCTTGGGAGGTGTGGGGTAGAGAGGACGAGCTGGGGACCGTCAATCTGTTGACGGAGGACGTCGTGCAAAGGGCGGCGCGAGAGGAAATTCGGTGAGTACTCGATGCCTTGCGAACGCGACCTAGATCGCCTGCTGAGCACACCGATGATGGGATCGTGTTGTTATAGCTCTGGAAAGACGGTCTCGTTGAATTGGTGCGTCCCTGGCGTTGAGCGGTCCCCGAGTTGGCTGATGTGTCGATGGTGTAATCTGCAGGCCGATTCATTTTCCTTCCAAGGTGTGTCTTGCTATGCGTGGAATTAGCCGGGATCGTGGTCTATGTCGTTCAATAGCCTGCTTTCGGACGCAAGATCCCGTCAATCACCACATTTACCAAGGGGTCAGGTTCGATTCCGGTCAGGGACGACGTGATACACATCGTGCGTTCCCTCCAAATTACAGAATCGCTGTGCTTCTTTTATGGCATGAATGGGAACATGACTGGGTCCTCATCTTAGAACACGCAATCTGGCTCGCAATGGGACGGTCTCACGCACTATGGGTTGAGAGACTACAACGTGTTTTACAACAAGTAATTCTCGCCTTGTTCGGGACTTGTCGTTTCAACCCCTTTTTCGATTAGCACGCCCGCCGAGTCCCTTTCAGAGGGTGAAATGGAGATTCACGACCCAAAGGAGATTGATCATGCTCGCGTGAAGCTCGGAATACACAGTCAGTCTTGGTTTCTTATCGCATTGACGTGTCCTATTACGTTTTTCGTCACCCTTCTAGACTGGTCGAACCATGGTATCTGTGGACGAGGCGTCCTCCTCGATCTCGTCGAATACTACACCGCAGACGGAAACGCCCTTCCGTACGATCCGTGGACCACCCACCCGATCAGCGTCGCCGAGCTCGAAGCCTGCGCCAAGAAACAAGGCGTCACCTTTAGACAGGCAGACATCCTACTCATTAGGGTTGGGTTCATCCAAAAGTACTATGCGATCGACAACGATGCCAGGGCAGGTTTGCGTGGCGGACCCGAGGTGGAACGATTGTGCGTCGCGTTCTCCGGGCGCTGCCTTCTTGTGGACGGTGACGTGTATTTTTAAAGCGCTGGTGTCGAGCAGAGCGAAGACATGAAACGTTTCTTGTGGTACGCCCTGCACGTTTGACTCCGCTGGGAGTGACGTGGGCGGCTGATGCGCGCGGTGACACAGGAACAACCACTTTGCGGCCATTGCATCAGACCAGCCTGCCCTCGAGGTACGTGGAAAACCAAGAACGTCTGACGGAAAGTTTTGATGGTCTGATGGTACGAAAATAACACAACATAAAATAGCGTTGGCCTGCACCTCCAGGCGTGCCACAACTTCACCAGGTTCGGTCTAATGAATTGGAGCGCTCCGCGGGAACTGACCTCGCCCATTGTTTTCGCAGACTATTATTGGGTGAGTACACGACCCCCATCGAAAAGCGGACCATGTTGAGCACTCCGACGCCATAGATTGTGGGGAATGCCCATCGGCAAGTATCCCGCCCAACCGTGACCCTGATGATGTTCAATGGGGCATCGCTCCCTTCCCAGGCGAACTCTTTGACCTCGAAGTGCTGTCACAGATATGCAAGGAAACGTCAAGGTACACCTTTTTCTTCACCTCCTGGCCTTTGAACATGTACGTGTGAAGAGCCGTTTGAACGTGTTCCCCCTGTCCGCTCATCATTCCGCTTTCCGTCTCTTCGTAGCATCGGCGGAGCTGCGAGCCCTCCTAACGCCGCGGTGAGCCACTTGATGAGACATGTCCTGTGACGAGTGCCTGTTTCTGATGCATGCGATCAGGCTTACTTTTGATGACTTGGTGTCGAAATGCCATTTTCTGCAGCTGTACACCCGTTTGGAATTGTCTGTGCATAAAAAAAGTCATATGATCGAAAACGTGTAGATATTAAGTATTGCTTGAATAACATTGCACATTATGTCGTAAAAAGGTCGTCACGAGCGTTGAGAGGAAAGAGAAGAGAGAGAGAGAAAAAAAGAGACAAGAAAATCAAACCTATAATTACATGATGGTTGGGTTTGGTATCCGTATGCTAACTTTAAACCTTAAAGGCCATGGTTCCTGTCAATAGTATAGAATAAGCCTACGAGAAGAAAAGAGCCTCGTGTACACATCGAGGAGCGTTTCATACGGCAAGGCTGTTCCGCCTCGCGTCGTCGGCTTCGAGCACCCTGCGAAGGCTACTGCTGCCCCGCGCCGTACTACCGCCCTGGGTACTCCGTCGTCGACCGTCCATGTTGACCCAGCCGTTCACGGTGCCGTTGCCGTATTCAGCGTCTGCTTGTGTGCCGTCACTTTCGTCATCATCATCGATGGGTACAAAAGGTCGCGATCTCTTGCGTTTGATAGAGGGAGCACCGCTCGTCAACGTGGAGCTCGCCGTCACCATCGACGGCTGCGGCGCGGGGGGTTGGGGAGGAGAGACCGGGCGTCTGGGAGGACCGTCCAAGGACGAGCGTCCGTCCATGTTGTCGTCGCTCTGGATACTCGTCGACGAGATGCGCTTCTTTGGAGCTGTCGTTGTCACCGGAGCAGGAGGGACAGGGTCGGGCTTGCGCATTTTCCTGGAAACCCAAGTCGGATCAGTCAGCGGAATCTCTCCAGAGATTCGGACATACGTGTTGAGTTTGGGTTCAGCGTAATTGACACTTTTACGAACTCGGCGTTCACGGGTACCTACAGGTGCCTCGGATTCGGATGCGGATGTAGCGCCTGGAGCTATGGGACTTGACGTGCGCGGCGTTGGTAATTGGGATACTTGAGGGGTTGTGGTGGGAGTGGTCGCAGGTGTCGACAGGAAGGTTCGTGATGTAGCGACAGAGGTTGCAGCGGAGGTTGGGGGGTCAGTCTCTGGCGTACGCTGTCGTTCTCGATCTATTTTGCCAAAGAAGAGTCAGATGAACGCATCGGATAACGTCGAGGCCCACGCATACCGGATGAGTGAATGTCCAGTGGTGGCAGCATAGTGCGACTCCTCGGTGAATTCGTAACGTCCTTCAATCCAGAGCCCTCGTCTTCCTTGCGTCTCTTCCTCTCCTTTATCCTCAACGTTCCGAGGTCGATATCTTCATGAATGTCCATAGGTCTCGACTTTCTTTCTCTCTTCTCTTTCCTCACTCGAGTCGAGAAGTCCATTTCCTCTGTGATACCTGATCCAGAGCTGATAACCTCGTCAACCTGCCTCTCTTCGTCGTCCTCAGCCAATCCCGCATTTCTACGCTCTGGCGACCCGAGGGCAGGGCTGGCCGCTCTCGGATGTATTGGACCCTCGGGCCGCTCCGATCTCACCGATAAACCGACGTCCGTATTGACAGAAAGTAACCCGCTCTGTCTCCGACTCGATTTCCGTTTCATAGACTCGCGTTCCACCAAATCGACACGAAGCGGCGTCGGCAACGGTGGCGGTGATGCTGTCCGAGGTGGCAACGGTAAGCGAGACGACACGGTTCTATCCTTTGCTCGCCGACGGGCTGAAGAGCTAGCGTACACGAGGTCGTCATCGTCTGCCTCCGGAGAAGACGCCACTTCGTCATCCTCGTGAATTCCCGGGAAATTCGGAGCGCGGGAAAGTCGTGGAACTTGCGGAGATGCATTCGGATCCGACATGGGTTTGCGCGCCTTGGGTGGTGGTTTGGGTTCCAACGTTGGGGAGGGTACGCTGGGCGCGCCATTGAACGACTGTCGTAGGAAACCGAGATGTTTGGAGAGGTTGGACGTCTGGTTGGGGAATTGAGTCGTAGGGAATGGAATGCCACAGGGCACTAGCGTACCGCAGCTTCCGCATCCGCGAGAATTTTCCTCGACTTCTCTTGTTCCTTCTTGAGCTGTGCGGCTAGCGCAATCTCGGAAGCGCGAAGTCGCAGGTTCTCGACGTATAGGGTGGATATTTCGGCTTGGAGCTCCTCAATTCGAACGCTCAGGGTAGAATTAAGTCTAACGACCGTATGACAGGTTCAGTGTCGCTCTTGAAGGTTAAAGTACGGGCGTACTTTGTGATGTGTTTGTTTGCGAGCAGGAATTTCTTCTTGACTGCCACAAGGTCAACAACCCGCTCATGCAGCAAAAGTTCAAGACGAGACGTACAGTTTTCGAATTCTGTGAGGGCGTCGTTCTGCCTGGCGTTCAAGGAGGCCCGAGAGTCCCTGCGACTCATGGTGATGTGGTCGTCTCGACTTGACTTGTCCGCTCCACGCGCTGATATCGAACAAGTACAAAAGTCACATGATCATCATAGCGCGTCCAGGCTTTCTGCCTCGAGGCCGTCCTGTCTTTCAGATTACCTCGTTCGGTTGAGTCCCAGCGCTATTGTCCACTCATAAATAGACTACACGTGTTAGAAACAGATGGTTCAAACATTCCTATTAATCTTCACTCATTTCGACCGTCCGAACATCCCGCAACCAGCCATCGAAGTCGGCCTCCTTTTCAAGCAACTCGCCAACACGATCCACGTGGCGCCCTACGTCAGACTGAGAGCTATAGCCCGCCCCAAACATGCCTCCCTTCCCTACTTGAGTGGACGTAAATGGAGGGAGGAAACCACTAGGGTTTTGAGCATACGAGAGCATGGGGCTGACAGGAGATTCAGGCAGTAAATTGACTTTCACCTGTGGATCAGCGGGATCTGAATCCGGCGCAGAAAAGTGTGATTTGACAGACTTCGTTGGCGATGGAATCTTCTCGGGCATGCCCTGTGCAACTGCATCCGTGACCGGCTGATTATTTTTGCCCCGAGTCCTCATGGTATCTGGATGGTGTCGGCGGGGTGGTGCCACAAGGTCGAGATTTGGCGCGTCATCTTGAATGCAAGGTACGCCGTCCGCCCCATTCAGAGGTACTGGTTGTGAGCGCACAGAGAAGGGTGTTGACCGATGGGTTCGTAACCTCTTGGCCGGCGGAGTGGCATGGGGATCATTCGGATTCCCGTCCAAGGATGTGGACGGTGCTCGAGATCGTTTCTCTAGTTGCACATTGCCGATTTTCGGCGGTAGTGAAGAGGACACATTGACAGCATGAGGCACCGCTGAGGCGAACCGATGATCATCAAGACGATCTATAGAAGTTGACGGCAGCGGCGTAGACGATGACGCGGGTGCGGGGGTGATCGGTGACGGCTTTGCGCGGACAACCATCACAGAATTGGGTAGTGGCGTTGACGTCTCCAGATGCGCTGGGAAGGATGGTGGGAGGTACGGCTACAGCAAAACGGGGGTCAGAAAACCATGCTGCGTGACCTAACCGTATCTCACCGTTTCTGGTACATCCGCAATCTTGGGTATATCCTTCACGTGCTTCGGAAGTCGCTCGGAACTGCTGTCGTCAACAGGCACTCTGACTTCTGGTACAGTGACAGGTTTCAATGGCGTGAATGATTTCGACTTGCGCAGAAGCGTAGGGGCGGAACCACCTCGAACATCTGGGGACGACAGTGCGCCTTTCCCCCTCTTGTCGATGATTGATTCTGGTGTTGGCTTTGCGACTGCAAAGCCAAGAGTGCGGCCCTGATGCGGTCCTTCAACTTTGCGTTTAGCTGGAGTTGCTCTAACGACTTCCTTGGTAGGAGCTGGCGAAGAGCCACTCGCCGTGTGATCCCACCCCTCGGAAGTCACAGACGCCTGCCACTTTCTGACCTTTTCCTTGGCGGCGCGCAGAGTGGAAGGGGAGACGTCGGGAGGAGGTCGCTCGCGCAGCAAACTGCAAGGTTGGCTCTGCGTTGCAAACCTTGTGCGGTTGCGCTTCTGCGAGCCAGGTGCGGCAGAAGCAGCGCCAATCTGCTGGGATGCATTAGTCTTTCCTTGAAGCCGCCTATCTTCCTCCCTCTTCCTTTCCCATTCAGTCCATTCGGATTCCTCGTCGGGCAATATCCAATTATTTTCTTCCTCAGTCGAGCACGGACCGGTCTCGGAAACCGACCAACATCTTCCCCTTACGCATCCCAGCTTCAACGTTTGGCTAACGCGGGTCCACTCTCCACTCGATGTCGGGTCTCGTGTTGCATTGATGACATTGTTTATTTCGTCCCTCACTTTCTGGATGCGATGGTGAGACAAGGGGGAATTCGGGCGAGAGGGAGGCGATAACACGTCGCTTTGGGTGGAGAGGAATAGATGGACGTCACGTAAGAGTTCGCCGTAGTTTTGTTGCTTTCCAGTGGAAGTCATCAGAGAGTTCTCTGGCGGACCCATCCGTGAAGCATCAGAATCACGAATGGACGGGAAAACAGGAGTATATAGAGACATTGCGTCTCTGCAAAAATCCAGGGTCTATCGCAAAGCAGTGAACCAGATTTCGGTCAGATTGAAACAAGCCAACAGACGCTGATTAGGACTTACCCTGGCTTAGAACAAAGGCTACTAGCTATCGAGGGGGGCGCTGACAAAAACTGGTCAGTTTACAACAGTTGAGCGTTCGAAATCGTTGGTATGACCCATTACATAAGACAATCATGACGTGCTTAAGTAATGCGAACCTTGATTTCAACAATAGTCATGACATTGATACATTCAAAATGCCTCCTCGTCTAGCAAAAAGTACTCTAGTTTGCGAGAAAGCACGTTGCATCTCACGCTGTTGATCTTTTCCAAGGTCTAGAACAGCGGCGGTTGATCGCCATGACAGCTGGATACGCCGGACTACGCGCATCTGGCAGGTATCCGTAACTCTTGCTATTCGAGCAATACTCTCTCCAAGTTTCGAGCGCTACCAAGTGCACACTGCCGGAACAGCAGAGTGATCGCGATCAGATCGATTTTTGTAGCATTACGCTCGACCGCTCGGAATGCGAGGACTGATAGATTGGACCTTCAAGCAAACGACACTCTTTTCCGAGGCCCGGCGCTCGTGCTGTCTTCTGGTGCATTATATTTGGCTTCACCGCGTTGTCGACCCTTGGACTCTTTTCTCGACCTCGCCTTTGCCTTCTTCGCCTCGGCTCGTCGTTTCACAATCATTGCCTTTACCTCTTCCTGGTAATAAGATTGAAATAAGCGTGATCTAACACTCCATCTGGTGATTTACCAGACGTTTTCTCTTGTCGCTCGCACGATCCCGATCTTTCCGCTTAGTTCGTGACTTACCCACCTGCGCATGACGTGAGTCGATTGCTATTTGGCTGGAATCGGGCCGGGAGACTCAAGTCACCTGTGGCTGATGATGATGTTTCCATTTTTCTTCCTGCATACCAGCTACCGAAAGCGCGAGCGACAATGCATCCTGTCAACATTGGAGCGGCCAAGCTCCGGTCATCAGGAAGGGTCAAAAGCGCTTCCAAGACGTAGCTCACCTTGCCGTGTTCGTAGAAAATTTTCGCCTTCTTCTCCTTCAAGACAGATAAAGGCACTGCAGACGTCTGATTGGATTCTGTCATTATGTCTGCCCGCTGCTGCAATGCATTCGTGATGATAGCCTGGGAGTCGTCATTGACATTCGCACACCCATTGCTTTGTTGTATTAGTCAGCTGCCTAAATTAAAGCGCTCAACAATCGAACAAAGTTTCATTCGGGTTGGGTGGCGGTAGACTCGACATGGCAAGCCTTGCAGTCTAACGAAACCTGACATCCACTCGTTTCATCAGATATATCTTTCCTTTCATTCAACGCGAACTGGTGGCACTGGCAACTTCCAGTGAACGAGTTCCCCGTTAATATCGTTATGGCATGCGTCTCTCAGATACTTCCGGTCCCGTTACAGTCATATGCAGGGGAATGCACCATGCTGACGGCAGCGAGGGTTACCCCCAAGTTACCCTCGTACGGCGACAATTTCCGAATTCGTTTCGCTGCTTAACCTCGCCCTCAAATTTTGTGAGCCAGGGCAGAGTTGTGTAACGATTCAACCTTTTTTCTGACAGCTCGCATTTATCCAAATCGGTGGCTGTCGCCGAGCAGGTTTTCTGTGACCCGATTTGAGGTGCGCTCCGGTCCAACGACCCGTATGCCTGTTAGCGGCCTCTGATTTGTTTTTGCCCCTTATCCGATTAGTCTTTCTCGACAACCAGCTCTTCCGAAACCCTATCAAATGACGCACGGCATCCACAATCTCTCTTTATGGATAACTTCGTAATCTGTTCTCGTTTTGCACAGATGTGGCGGCGGACTGTGTTGAACCCTAGCATCTCGTATCCCTTGGCGTGTCTATGGGCCCTTTACTGTTAAGTCGTCCGGATGATGATCTCATAGCATCGCTCGGAGCATAAAAGGCGGTGGGGGGCGACCCTTTCATTCCATTGTTCTCCTGCTCGCATTGCAAACCCGTCCCTTGTCCCTTCCTCTATTGTTTGTAACCCCCTCGCAATGTGCCGCTGGAGACAGTAAGTGCACCTGAACGGCGGCGCTTGCCGCTGTCGCATCGCTCATATGCCCTCCCTATCCAGTGTTCGCAACGTTTACCTGGCTTGTGGTCATGCTTTCACCTTGGTACGCAAAGGACACCTTCCTC
>JBBPTZ010000706.1:0-16115 GCA_038094315.1 Phylloporus cf. tubipes
TTGCGTATAAAAGAGCCCATGTACTCAGTTCGTTTCCCTAGTCTTTCGAATAGAGGAGTTATTCTTGTCTGTTCGAGCGTGACTACTACTTGTGACGTTTCGCTGGATTAGTCCGGCAACCGTTACACCAAACGACGCGTCTAATGGTCCCAACCGCGTCCAATCAGCAGACCGTCCAACCACCGACGCATCCGAGTTCCAGAACAAAAACAAAAAGCGACATCACGATCCAACATTCTGGCATTCTGATAAAGAATACATGATAGATCAGCGCTAGTCATGCAATAGGCAAGCAAGAGCGACATCACAATCCCTGCACCCAAATGCCAACGTCACCCGAAGGCCCTGGAGGTAGCTTCGTGTGCAGGAAAGCGTGATCTTGCCCTTACATGCCCAAGACTAGCGCATACAGGGGTTTACAAACTTTTTCCAAGTATTCCCCCTGAGGATACTGGCAGCGGACTCCTCACAAACCACTTCGTATTCGGATTGGAGACTCGGAGACGGGTTCATCGTCGGTAGTCGACACTGGAAAAGAACGTGCGAGTTCACCAGGCGCCTAGGTCCTTCTCCGAGTCGTCTTGAAGCCCAAAGAAAAACTGCAATGGCAGAGAATCAAAACCGACTCAACCGCATTACAGAAACGCGCTCACTCATAGTCTCGCCAGCTGTCGCCTTCTCTACCTCGAGAGAAAAAATCCCGCCTCAATTTAGTTTCATGCCTCGGAATGAAGCTTTCGACTCACGGTCTGATACATCAGTTATCGACACGGGCAGCAACCCCGGACAAATTTTCGATCTCGTTCAAGGCAATTCATATGCAGGTCCCCAGAATATCGCAAGGCACCAGGGAAGCAAATCAACGCATTTATATCCGTGTTGGTAAGCGCCGAACCTTGCCCCACGACACTTCAATTAGTATTTCCAGTCCAACAAGGTTGCCACGTACGGTACCCTACGCACCAAGTCCGCAACATCTAGAGCTGGGAAACGGGCTAGGCGACACAAAAAGGTGACATAGGTTCCCCGTCGAAGAGTCGCGCGTTCCGAACGCAAAGTTGAAGGACGGCATGGGAAAGGCTGAAGTTGAGCGTCGAGCGACGTGGTCGACGTCGAGAGTTTCATGTACGAGAAGCGGTCACGGTGGTTAGACGATGGGGAAGAAAATGTGTGGATATCGAGAACGACGCGCCCGGTGGGTTTTTATACCTTTCCAAACGTCCCAGAGTGGCTATATGCGCAGTCCTGGAATGCAATGAACGGCATTCAGACTCTCTGTGGTGCATTCAAATCAGGTCATGTGGAATACCAAGTCGGATGATTCGAGTTAACACTTTAGTTTCAAACCACATGGAATTCGTCTTCAATTCTCAATGACGGAAAACCTAACTGTGACATCGCACATTTAATATACTTTCCACCACACTGCCGACTAAACCTTCTCAATAATTGCAACGCAGGAGGAAGTCGTCGAGCCTCCGATATCGACGTTGATCTGAGGTCAAAATCAATGATATGATTCGCAAGTCAAATTAACGGAAAGAAATACCTTGTAGCCGAATCCATCGTTCGAGCTGCGACTTTCCGCCTTGTTGTCCAGCACATCTAACATTTCGCTCTCAGAAGCAACACCCCACCAATGATCCTTCTCCTTGGACTCTGTCCAACACGTCGGGTCATATGCCGTGTTCCAAGGGTTCTGCCACCCAATAAAAATGTCGTTGTCGCCAGCAGTGCGGTAAATTACCGCGCCTGCACTGCCCACAGCAGACCCCCCAGGATGGACATGCATAAACGTAGTCCATTGGCCGTTCTCGACTGTCTCGGCAGGAGAGTCCTTGTAGAAGGAGCCACGCCAGCTGTGGTCAAAGTTGACTTTGAGCTGATCGCCGCTGGCGTTGTAGAAACGACATTCCGTGCTGAAGGCCTGGGGGTGAGTCGGAAACAGTATAAGACGTTTGACTCACGTGACGCCATTGCCGTAGTCGCTCTTGAGCTCATCGAGGCGCTTGACGGCCTCGGCAGCGTACACGTCTTTTTGCTGCAAAGCAACGACGCTGCGGTCCTTGGCAGTTAACTCGGGCTTGTCCTTGTACTCCTTGAGAGTGCGAAGGTAGTTGTCGTCGATAGGGATTCCAAAGTTCATCTCTCAGTTCCTTGCTTGTGGTCAGTGAATTGGATGTTTCGCATTGGTGATGGCCCGCTCTTTATACCGATTGGTGTCGTCACGAGGTCTGCAGGATTCGAGACGCCCATGACCAATGTAGTATCCACTTCCAAGAGGTCAGTTCGGTAACAATTCTTCATGACAGTCGGAATGTTCTCACTGTTTGCACGAGGCCGCCCCGGATATGAATTCCAACTGCCGGTTAAAATTGGACCGAGATGCGTTGGCCGGTAAAGAGTGGTGCTCGGCGACCACCGTTACGCCGGGGGTTCAAACTTCCAGGCAAGCTGCTTCCGCAACTGTCGCAAGGTACGTCAGTTCGTAATCTTGGAAGTCGGACGCCATCCCAGCGGCTTCTCACGGTACTGAATATGCTGGAGTTACTTACTTGGAGTGCGGTCATTTGGATGAGTGGTTGCGTACAGTTTCATGTTGAACGTTGAGTGTTGGTCCAAAATGAACAGCAGGTCGAGTTATCAGATAGATACTTTTCTTGCCAGCGAGGTTCGCGGCCGCATGGCCTGAAATGATACGAATGTTCACACGGTCTTTCTTTCTGCGGTTTGACTCTCTGTATCTGCTGACCTTTTGCGCCGGTCTTGACAGTCAACTTGGAAGTCTCCGAGTATGGTCATTGAACGCATGATACATACCTTCCATGGTGAATGGAAGCACTTGCGGCGTAACGGTCACCATCGTTTGTTGTAACCGATCTCCGTCACCTGGGCCCTGCGATCCAAATCCACGACAGGAAGTTGCAGCCTTTTTCATAGACATTCTAGGAACACTCTGACTATCACGGAACTCGGGTGCCAGCTAATGTAGTACATTCCAGAAATGTTTTCTTTGCGATTACTAAACGCTACACAGCCAGGCCGAGCCTATATATAAATTCGAATCGCTGGGACTTGACTGCTTCATCACGTCCAACTACAATGTCTTCCGACGACGATACAATCGTACACGACGATATCCCTTGCCCAAGTTACGAGAAGCTGCTGAAGGCGGCAGATGATCTCGCGGAGGCGGAAGACCTGGCGCTGCGCTATCGCCAATACAAGTCTTCTGGAGAGCGCGAATGGTTCTACGACTCCGTGGCTGCCGCGCGCAAAGCTGTCATCGATGCCTGCGAGGCAGGCAAGGCAGCGGAAGAGAACGCCACTCCAGAGGTAAAATCGAATGTGAATCCGAGGTATCTCTCTGACTGGATGCTAGGAGCTGAACGACCCATATAAATCTTCCTTTGCGTACAAGACGTTGCGGTTGTTTACTCGCTTCGCTTTGCTTTCTATCAAGAATTCACAGGCCCGCGCTGAATACATTGGAAATATCGCGTAAGTATCACTTGCCAGTTTCTATGCCGCGATGTGTTTCGTCGAACCCATGATTTCTACAAGGTCCTATGCCAAGGGTTATGCTGCTGCTCTAGAGGCAGATGCCAAACTCGCTGCAGAGCGTGCTGTTGCGGTTAGAAACGCCTGCCGTCGAGCTTTCCTGGCGAAGACGTCTGCGAGCAATCAGTGGTTCGACGGCGTAATGAAGACCATCTTTGACAAGGACGGTCCTAATTTTGCATCCCTCCTCGATTTCTGTCGTGAGCAGCTCTATCCCGAGAAGACGCTCAAGCAGCTGGACGAAGCCGAAAGGGTGTGTTTTCGACATCGAGGCGTTCTACCGTCCTAAGCTCATGACGCTTGCAGGCTCTTCTTTTCGCCAAGGTGGTCGAGAATTCGGGACGGAGTAATTTTACCCACGATCTCATTTTCAAGGCCGAGGGGGCGATCGGCTGGACAGTGATTGTCACGACGCTCGGCCTACTCGTTTACGATATCGTTGATTCTGCAGCAGATTTCACGTCTAAAGTTGTAACGGTCCTCGGAGATGGCGCAGAATTCGCCGGGGTATGGCTTGGCGCCGCCGCTGCAGAGGCTTTGGCAGCCGATCTCTTTGGAGAAGCGGCCTCGTTGACGATCATGCTGTTTGGTCTAGCCGGGGGGATTATCGCAGGATTAGCCATTGCGGGGCTTATCGAGGGACTCGAGTTGCTTCTCTCGGAAGTTTTCAATACTCAGTATGTGCCTGACTTATTGACGATCTCCCAGTATGTGTTAACCAGTGCACCAGGTCGCATGCCCTATGGGAGGCATACCTCAAGAGGCCATATGTGTATCAAGTTAAGCTCCCCGAACCAGATCTCGACATCTAAATTCTGCAGAGTATGTCACGTCCTACGGTCCCTCTGTCCTTTCCGTACTTGTTGGAACTGTACGAGTAGCTTGAAAGGACTTTTGTATCTTTCATCAGGTGCTCGCGAATCGCTTCCACGGAATTGTGTCAAGGGATGGATCCCCCGGTCAAATGTGAGTCTGGCCTTGGAGAGAGCACACGATGACATCTCTGGTTCTTCACCTAACCTGCCTCCGAATCAATGAACGAGTCTGAATCCAGATTATTCGGACCCCATTCATATCTTTCATATCATCAGGTTCTATCAGTTCTATCGCCGCTCCACGTCGCCTACCTGGGTGTGGCTCCATCAGCGGCTTCATGTCGCGTAATGATTTTGATCCAATGTCTGATTAGTTGGCCGACCCCAATTTCGAGAGAAATTTTCTATCTGCTGATAACTTTGTTTGCCCAGTTGAAGATCTTGTAATTTTCCCGTTGACTTACTTCCAGCCATTCTGACCATGAACTTGGACCGCGATGCTACTTCCATTATGAGCATCATTTCTGAGATCAGATAAGCGGTCTTTCTGACAGGTTCTATTGAACCTTCTAGATTATACAGTAACCATTTCCGTCGACGGCGCACGCGAACAAGAACCGAGTTGGACCCGGGCGCGCAGGTACTTAAGAATCGCATGTCTGCCACCCCACCTGCAGATTCCCCGTGGAATTCGACGGTATGTCCCCATCAAGTTTGCGTTTGATGTGCTGATAACGTGTTCCCAGCTTCCGAAATGTCCCTCGACGTCTTCCAAGAAGTTTTCTCGTTATCTATTGCTTCCAGTCTCGTCAGCGATGTCAAGGGAACCCAGGTCTCCCTTCAGCGCACGCTTCAGCACGGGTTGGCTGTTGCCCTCCCATCAATCGGTAGTGAATGGAAGGTCGTATGGGGACCAGTCGTATGGAAGCACGCGCCAGAAGACGCTAGCAGTGGACCCGACAACTCTTGGTATATCGCCCTTAACCCAAGCCTCAAGTTCGAGGATGGGTCTGTCCACCCGACCTACGTGATCGCCATCGCTGGCACCCCTAAAAAGTCTCAGTACGTGTGGATGAGGGAGAACTTTGCCGTCAGCTCTGTGACAGACTTCAAGTCCTGGGTGGGTGGTGGCATCAAGAATTCCCCTTCTGTCTATCATGTGGCGGTTCTTCGACCAGATGCCACGTACGTCGCAAAGGGAACAGTGAACACGGTGCATTTACTGCTCACCGAACCAGCACCAGAGGGTGCTGCAGCCGCAGGCACGACGCTCCTCGACTTCATCACCAACGTCGTCAAGTCTGGAAATAACAGATTCATTACTACTGGTCACAGTCTTGGCGGCGCCCTTTCCCCCACCCTTGCGCTTTCCCTAGTCTCGGCTGGTGTCCTTCCGGCTGGGAGTACTCTGACGTATCCTTCCGCAGGGCCCAGCCCCGGAAACAAAGCCCTCGTCGACCTTTTCGTCGCGTCATTCCCGGCTCGTAGGCCGGCCAATGCGAAGAACTACCAAGGGTGGAACCTCAACCTGGTCAACACCCTCGATATCGTACCACAGGCGTGGTGTCCCCTACGAACCATTTCCAATACGCAGAACTTGGCCAACATCCCCCCGATCTATGGTCAGCCCATGCTTCCGCTCGTCGTAGGCTTTACGCTCGTGTTCGGCGTGTACGTGCTCACCGCGGGGATACTGTACTGCCCTCTCCCGAGCCAGTATTTCACTGGCCCCCCACCAGCTTCTCAGCCGTATACCTTGATCCAGTACCTCAAGGTAGTCGGGAAGCAGCACGTCCCGGAATACTTTACCGAGGTCGGGATCGTCGTTCCAAGGCTCGACAAGACCCAGGTTCCCGATGGACTTGGCCAGAAAAACGAAGAGGAGACGCGGTACAATTTCCCTGTCATTTCTCAGTTGGAGTGGGGGCGCGAGCATCCGGAAGAGGCTCAGCAGGAGATCAACAAGGTCGAGGGAACCGAGCAGGCCAAGGCTCTCCTCGAGAGTATGTCGCCGTTGCCTGCGGTGACCGGTGCGGCGCAGACCGTGCAGTCGACGGTTACGGGTACTGCTAAGCAAGTTCCTGGGTTGTCTCGTTTTCTTGGTTGATCGTACGTGTCTGGTAGCAAGTAGTCAGTAGTGAATGTATGTTACGATAGGTTGAATGTATCACTCCAACGGTTCGCTCGAGTATGCGCCAACTGCCCTCGTTCCTACTTTGCTAATCCGTTTCTTCTAGGCGATCATCTCATTTGAATCTGGAAAGCGTGACGAGTCCTATGAGCGGAACAAGTCATGCGTCCGTTCCCCCGCCGAGACTTCCATTTCCCGGACACATCGTAACACGGAACTCGGTTGTAATACGGAAGTTATTTGCCGCACCAGGATTTCTGTGATCTGGTGAATGCCGATCGTTGCATTCCAGATCTGCGCATGTAGCCATTCGGGGACGTCATTGGATGTCTTTCTTGATCCGGACGGGAAATGCCGAACGGGACTATGACAGCCTACCAGCGTTGGAAAACATATAAATACCCAGCGAGGTCCGTCGTCTCTCATCGCTCCTTCTTTCCCTTCCATCCACTCGTACATGAAATCTGGACCTCGGACACGTCGCTCAAGCCCAACCGTTGTGTGGCTTCGGACCTATGCTGTGACCTCTGACAGCGTCGTCGATCCGTCTCTGAACTCTTGGTACCATCTTCCTACTGGCCTCATCCTTGTACGTATCAATTTACTTTGTGTCCGGAAAGTGCTCAATGAAGCGCCTCGAAGGGTGGTTGAAGCTAGTGATAGTCAAAGGGGGTGTCGTTCAGCCTGGGCAGGGTATGTTTGGTCGTCATTGTGTGGCGCCCTTTTGACCGCTGTGCTCTGGACATTGGTTCTCTTACAGCGAGTACCAGCTGGCGCTAGATCGTCGTTCCCCTGAGGACGTCCTGCTTGCCGGATGTTGCAGCGGAGCTGTTTTTCTGTATGGTTCTTATTGCTAGACGACACGTTGTACTGACCCCTATCAATAGGGATGGATTGGGTGCCGCGCATCGTATTTTTGACAACATCATCCTTCCCTAAGGGGGTTTATCGCCAACTCTCTGTGCTGTCGGTTGGATCTTGCCGAGGGGTGGATCGGATGCTTTCATGAACATCCTGGATCTCCATCGATGAGAGTTGTTTTTGCTGTCAGTATGGGGACCCGGGGCACTTATGCGCGGCGTGCAAGTTGCTGAAACTTGGGAACGCGGGCTCGTGATGTCATGGAGGGATCGACATTCCAAGGGTGACACCAGGGTTTTTGCACGCGAGGCCGTGTTTGGGGCTGATGTCGCGTGTTGGCATTTGCTCGATACTCGGTGTCCCGGGTTCACGAATCGTGGTGCCATTTTTTTTGGCTTGTTGACGTGTCGTTCAGGCTGTGGGCAGATGGACTGGAAGGCTGAGTGGTTGTGTGTCATGTCGACTGTTCCTTCTCTCTTGTCTGCGGACGTGTTGATTAACTTGATTTGCGCGGTCGACTTCATGTATCACTCAGAAACGTTGACGATTCATTGGCGAGAATACCCCACCTTGTTCCTCCATTATGAGCAGTTCCCTCCTTACTCCAAGGAAAGTACACCTCGTTATACCTTTCTGCTAGTTGAAATGCACTGCAGTTCGTTGGGGAATTGAGGTTTGAAAAATGCATCAATTCCCCCGGGTCCGTCGTCTCTCATCTTCGATTCCTACTTTTTCTCAGCATACAAGCACCTCACTTGCAGTGTTCAATCTCAACCTTTGCCATACCGTTCTCCATCAACGGCGTTTCTTCTTTGACCTCATTACAACCTTACGGTCGGCGCATACTGGGGGTCGGCGCTCGCCCGTTGAATTCTTGGTACCATTCTTCTTGGCGCTTCTTCAGGTACGTTGTCGCCGCTTCAGGTCATGGTTGGATAACTCGCATCTTTCAAGGGTGCATGCACGTTATTTGGGGAGTACACGTCCTAACCATTCCTGCACAAGCCTTCATCGGAAAAGCCGTCAAAGCCTGAATCCAGCGACGAACTTTGGTAGGATGACATACTTGCCTCGTGTGTTTTCACACCCACCCAAAATAGTTGATTCAAGGGTGACAACACTTTATTTTGCACGCGGTGCCGGTCTGATTGTCGAGTGCTCGATTGCCTAGGTTCAAGAAACGTGGTATCGGACTTGTTTTACTTCTCGAAAACGTGCGTAGTTTGGTGTTGGTCGGGTCAGATGTTGATATATGCGCCGTGATGTTCGACGTATCATGTGGTGTCATCTTCAGTGCATGTGTGAAGTTCAAGTAGATGGAGGAAGAACAGTCGCGAAAACGACCCGCCCACGCTGTCGCCAACTCTGAGCACTAGACTGCGGATGTCGAACGGTTAACAAGTAGGGTCCACCCGCGGCACGGTTACAACTCATGACCCGCAATCGCTAGTCAACCTAGAATTCGAAACGGAACGCCGTCGAGGAAATCGAGAAACGGTCGGATCTTCATCCGTCGAAAAAAGGAAGGAGCCGTTCGATCGTGGTGCATTCGTTCGGACGTGACAATGCATTCACCACCCAAACCGCACGTCGACGCCTCTCTGCGCGCATCTCGACTTCAGCGAGATAAAGTCACGAAACGCGTACGAATTCTTATCACACCTCACGAGGCACAGTTTCGGCAGCACCGCGTCGAGGATGGCCTGCAACTCGTTCCGGAAGCTGTGTGCCGGATTTTGAAAGGGGAGATGCTCGATCGAGTGGGAGGTCCCGCGCGGGACCGAGACGAAAATGGCGTGAATCGCCAGTTCCTCAAGGCCGGTGCATTGGTGCAGAAATGCCACGGAGTCTAGGCTGAAAGGAAGCAAGCGAAGCGAACGCAGACGTGGTGCACAGACGTGTCTGGGTCGTTGGACAATAGCCGAAAGGAAATGTTGAGTGACCGGACGACGTGGCCCATGGGTTTCTTGTGGATGGCTGGGTTTTGAGCGCAGCGTGGTCACTTCGGTGGAAGGGGAGCGTTAGCACTGGTACGGTCCACGAGGTGCATACAAGCGAGCGAGCAGTTTGCGAGAAGGGAATAACCGGAGGATCCGATAGGCTTGTAGTAGGCATGCTCAAGGACGACGAAAATAAGTTCTGGAGATGGGAATGACACTGCATATTTGGAGTGTCAGTTCGACGTTGGTAAAGGTGTTCTTCAAGGATGTACCAGTTTCTCACAGCGATTGTCAGGAACTCGATGAACATACGACAACTGGTATATCATGACATCTTTACTGCAGTTCGGAATACATGTGGATGGATATCGCACGAGGAAGCATTGAACGAGAACATACAACAAGACTACACTGGAAATAAATAAATAAATCAGAATCAAAATCAAAATCAAAAACGGGAATATGTCGCACGATGAGTGTATCCGGCGATTTCGTAATTATTCTGCCAGATATCCGAAATCAGGGCACTAATAAGGGCATGAATATCCTGCTGAGAGACCCATCTGCGATGATGGGGGGACAAGCAAGTGACGCATGTATAGCCGTCGAATAGTAACCCCAGGTCCCTGAGCCTCCTCTCATTGTCTTGCCACCACGCCTCCATAGTTGGTTGTACTCTCTCGAGGTGAGTTATGGCGATCACCACCGGGATCGCCAACTGGCGAGTTGGGCGACAGAAGGTTTGGTAGACTTTTGACACGGACTCGAGAGCCCCGCCTCCTCGGACACAGAGCACAAGGAGATCTAATTCATTGCGGCGATATCTTTCTTGGAGAAACTTTTCAAGGATCCTTGAGGTCCTCTCCCGAAATAATTTGGCCCCCGATGATACGTTCAAGCCAGGAGTATCCCACAGCCTGTATGTTCTTCTTCCAACCGATACCTCGTAGGAACTGAAACCACGTGTAGTACTAGTAGCATCGAGGGACACCGCAGCGAGATTGTCATTTGCGATGAGATTGATTACAGAGCTCTTCCCTGAGCCAGTTTCTCCGATGAATACGACATTTGGCAGTGCAGCCTGTGAAGTGGTGAGTGTGTACTACAGGAGAGGAATGTGCCAAGGTCCCGGACCTGCGCCATTATGATTCCCGTCGATGGGGTCGGGGATAGATTGGAGTAAGAAATGATAGAGTTTCTTTCGTCGTTTCAAGGTTACGGGGGATGTTACCACGACAGGCTGATCCTCGACTCGATGCTATGATGAGTGCAGAGTGCAGGTCTGAGGGCACGATGAGGGTGGTATAAACTGCCGTAAACACGCTCAACTACACCGCAATTTGGGCACGAGCTAACTGAGTGACGCAGCGGGAACTCGGGACGGCAAGTCACATGGTCAATGACGACTGCTGACAACCTGAACCCGAACGCTAGGCCAGCAGAGCCAGCGCCGGCCACCACTATGCATGCCATACGGACGCCGCAAGACAGGTGATCGAGGAGAGGGGGCAATGAGGTGGCAAAGAGCCACGAGGGGGCAGCGGGCGAAGAGGTCGAGCGCAGAGAGGTCGTGGAGGTGGATCGAACGACCGGTAACAAAGATCGGTACGTGAAGCGCGTCGACGGATCAGCATGTCAGGTGGGGCCACGGAAGACCACCATGACGCAGCCACGGTCTAGCCCTGGGCCTCCAAGTTGCGTGGGAGTTTCCGCGGCCGTTTTGAGCGCAGCGTGGAACGACATGCGATACAAACTTGTCGGTTTTGTGGAAGAGGGAGCATTTACGCGAAGTGGGCGTGCTCTGCAAGAAAATGAAACGTAGCGTTGGAGATTTGAACGCTCGAGGTAGAACTTGCGGTATGTTCGTGGAGTGTTCAACGAAGGAGGGCCGAGCCGGCGCAAGTTGACAAGTCCCCGACTCCCAGTCCCATCTGCAGTACTGTGGGAAGGAATTACATTATCAAACCTGTGTAGTTCTTACATAACTGCTTCCCACATGATGCAAATCACAGTTTGAGTTTCCATGGTAGTTACTCAATGATCTTGTTAGGTATGAGTGGCTTCTGCCTGATGGGCTAAGCAAGCAGTGATCAAGTACCTACTTCTGAAGATGCATAGCACACATAAATCAGGGCATAATCTCTGGAAACACGAGTTGGTGTATCATGATTATCTAAGCGTGTTCGCTTTGTACCATAGTCGGCAAAGAATACGACAGCACTTGGAAATCCACCGCCAGGATGACTAAATACAGGGAGATGAGGGTGGTCAGAGAAGGTACCCGTTGGAAACGTGCAGCGCGTAAATCTAGGTGCTGCCTACAGGGAAGGACAAGGAGCAAGCACACATCGAGAACGCGGCGTCGGAGCCTGAAAAGCGGCATCCATGCCGAGTCAAAGC
Organism: Phylloporus cf. tubipes; assembly: GCA_038094315.1. Taxonomy (NCBI): domain Eukaryota; kingdom Fungi; phylum Basidiomycota; class Agaricomycetes; order Boletales; family Boletaceae; genus Phylloporus; species Phylloporus cf. tubipes. The sequence continues at coordinate 11,709 of JBBPTZ010000706.1, forward strand.
ATCGTAGCACTTGGAATTCCACTGCCAGGAAAACACACGACGCAGTTTGCCAGTAGCCGCCGGCCACGTTGGAATGCAAATCGTTGAATACCTCCGCAGCCATTCGTTGGGGAATTGGGGTTCGGAAAATACATAAATACCCCCCCTCCTCGAGCGCGTCTCTCATCTTCAATTCCCACTTGTCCCTTCTCACATGACGATCCCGATCTCGAACACGTCGCTCGTCGCGCTCAACCCCAACCTTTACCATGCCGTCCTTCATCGCCAGCGTTTCTTCTTCGTTGGCAGTGTTCGCCCGTGGAATTCTTGGTACCATCTTCCTAGGCATTTCGTCTGGTACGTCACCGCCCCTTCGAGCTGTGGTTGGATAACTTGAATCTTTCCAGAGTCCGTGCAAGTAGGTTTGGGGGCACGCGTCGATGTAGAACTCGCAACTAACATTCTTCCGTTTCGATTAGTCTGACGAATTGCTCTCAATGGGATCGCCACAGATTTCAAAAAACCTCCATCTGGCGAGCAACTTGAACTACTGCGGCAGGGACAGGTGGGCTGAAACGATCACCTTGTGTTTCTCATACTAACACCCAAAAAAGCTGGCGATCCGTGACAACGGAAAGGAGGATTCAAGGGCGACATCACGCTTTTTGCACGTGGGACCAGACTGGTTGTTGAGTGCTTGGCATCCTGGGTTCAAGAGACGTGGTGTCGCCCTTGTTTTATCTCTTGAGTATCCGTAGTTTAGTGTTGGCCAGGTCGGATGCGCTGCAATGTCAGATATCTTGCAATTATTGTAGCGTACGCGTGAAATTTAAGTAAATGGCGTCGGAAACGCTACGATGGGAGAATAGTTGCGATTCGTAGAGTCGTGAATACGGCCATTGACGCTGTTGCCCACTCTGAGTGCTAGACTGCAAATTTGAAGGTTTGACGGGCATGGTCCGCCGCTGCTCCCTGACGTGGACCGCCGGCGTATTGACAGGCCCATCGATTTGGTAGGTGGGTTCTGACATGTGCAACCGGGAGAACGCAGGTCTAATGAAACGGGGGGAAGGAGAACCGCGCGAGCGAGCCCTTCAATTGGGTGCTTGCTTCGACACCGTTTCGCGCTCGCACACTTGCAATCATTGCTCATGAAACAAAAACGCACCATGGAATGTATTTCCCTGATGATCACAAGACGTCAAAGACCCATGTATTCAAAATAAACAAATGAAGGTCAAATTCTACGATCTTTGAACCACGCACTACAAGGCGGTGCATTATTCACAATCGACCGCCAGCAACTGGACTTTGTGTTCTTCGATGATCCCAGCCAGCGGTCTAGCTCTCAGTGACGACGCCATTTAACATTGAGCTCGTCAAGGCGTTGGAATAGCACAACGTTTTGCAGAATCCGAGATCGGCGAATTGCGTCAAGAGCATCAGGGCGGTACGTCGTCCGTGACAGCATAGATTGCCCATGAAGAAGAAAGACGCGCGGTGTTGCGGTCTGGAATGAGAAAATCGCCGTGTGGACTTGCCGATAACTAGAACCACTAGGTCACGGAAAGCACAGCTTACCTTATTCCGTTGGTGGTTTCGGTTTGGCCAACAAAAAAAAGGCGAGTCATAGAAAGTCGCCCAGACGGCTCCAGCGTACATGTTTATGTAGGGGATGGAACTTGGGGGTTCTTGGAGGACATGTGACTCAACCGTGCAAAGGTCGCCATGTATAGGTTTCTGGCACTGCTTGAAGTTAGTCTGTGTCGCTCTGCCCGAAGACGCGTGCTTACACTTGACTGCGGAGGAATGGTACGGAGCCGAACCAGTCACCAGTCTGGTCGAGTAACCCATTTGGATACGCAACGTTGGATGAAACGCACCAAAAAGCGTCGCCCTAACGTACAGACCATCTGTCGGCCCGAACGACACGAGCGCCGGACGAAAACGAAACCTACGAGGACGAACCCAGTCCCAACTTGCAACCTTTCATGCTGAGGCAACACGTTGTACCCTAGCGCGAGCGTATTCCCCCCGATCAAAATTGGCTTGGTAGTTTTGCCATGGGTGGACGAGAGGTTGTCCGCCACCGCATGTTGGACGGTCGTCCCTGGGTTGACGGACGCGACGAGGCCGCGAGAAGAAGATGCAGACTGGGACCACTGAGATAGCCAAGGTACGATATCGCGTTCGAAAACCTGCAAGTGCACGATGACTTGTATTCAGTATTTGCGCGCTATCAAAAAGAAGGCACAAGTACCTTCTGGGATCGGTTGGTTCGACGAACTCGACTGAATACAGTGGTTTGGGACAAAGACGCGCAAGCCAGCATACATGAGGCAGTCAGTCCACGTGTACTACTGCTCCCGAATACTTCCCCGGCGTCTCGACCCAACGTGGAATCTGGTGACACCTCCGACGGTTGCATACTGTCTTTCAGGTGATCTGGGGTGAAATGAAGTCATAAATCCAAGACTATAATGGGTTGTGACGACAATAACCAGCACGACAATGAACGCGACTGACCGGTTCGTGAAAGAGTGACCATGTGATACAGCGGACTGTACAACCGATCGACGCGTCCATCACGCGAAGCCCGAGACATGCATGCCGGTTATGCTCGATTCACGAGTCTAGATGTCACCAGCACATCGAGTACATGTACGAGTGCGACATCGCCTCTTTGGGAGCCTGCCCGAGTTCCAACACGGGTTCAACCCGTTCATTGAGCCAACGAGAAGGGGTGCATCAAGGAAGGATGAAACACGCACGATCAAGAAGCCCGAGCTAGTGATGGCGAGACCGGAAGTGTGTTCTGGAAACGCCTAGCGCACTCCGGGAACGGTTCATGCGAGTCTTGTGACGCCGCTGGTGAGCAGTGGTCAGGCGTGACATTCAATGGCGCCCGACCTGAATCCGCGAGCCACCAAAGAAATAGCGTCGTTCGGATTGGGCAGTGCGATGCACTTCTTCGAGCCGATTCCTAGAACGGTTGACCTGCAATCGTATGCACACGGCGATGTCGCTATGGTGGGAGTCAAGTTGAGGGGGAGAAAAAAAAGATAATCCGAGGGCGACCCTAGGTCCTGAACGAATCGAAAGCGCGAAAATGGAAACGTGACGACCAAGACGTTGGATTCCTAGCGTTTTTCAGTCGTCAGACGCACCCGCGACTCACCCGAATGACGACAGATGTCAGAAAAGAGGCATAGGGCATGGTTCGAGTCGCGTTCGTAACAGATTGATAGTTTGTTTTCGAACCCGTAGAGCTCTCCGTCAGCCACAAACGGAAAAGAGTATGAATGGCGACATACATCCAGTCTTGACTGTGATATGCGTACAGTGTAGTTTGGGCTTTGGCTCCGACCCGGAGTCTTCCGAGTCTGTATCCGAAGGTGAAGCGTTGACGGGCCAATGTCGCAGGGCGATGAACTTCAGGTAATCCATAACAGCGATCATCGAACAAGACTTGGAATGTGACGACAAAGTCTGCCGAATCGCCGCGTAATTCTGGCCAGAACTGGGGCACGGTAAATCTGATCTCGCCAGCGAAAATTGCGTTATAGAGACCATGAAAGTCGGGCTTGGAAGGGTTTTGGAGGGACCTTGCCAAGCGTCCGAGTCATGGTGGTCTCATACTGTATCATAGTAGTGGTTGCTCCGCCGACCTTGCAAGAACAGACCGACACGGTGGATCGGGTCAGGACAATATAGCCCAATTCGAATACACCGTGCCGATGGAACCCCAGGATGCCAATCGCTGTATTCCATAGCCGGCGCCCGAGGACTTTGGGGAAATATATAAACCCAAGGTGCGTCGTCTCACATCCCCACCCCCTTCTCGTCTCTCCTCTAATCGCTCCCAACCCACATGAAACAGCTCGACTCTGAGCGCGCGTCGTTCGACCACGTCCTTTACCATGCCGTCCTTCAACCTGATGTTACCCTTTTGTTCATCCATCGCCCACGCCACGGCTTCTGGCTGATTGCGCGAGTTCTGATGCGCCTGGCTATCATTCTTTCCGACCGTGTTTAGGGCCAGCGCGATGGGGACTCGGCCGGATCTGCACGTCTCCTTGAGGAACCCGCCGTTTCCCCGTCAACCTTAGTGCAGGAGAAACAACGTACGTCGCTTATTGTGTCCCCGTGTATCTGCGAGCGCTGACTCATGGGTTGTTTGGCAGGTCGGGCCCGCCGTTTCCGTCCCTTTGTCCTTGTGCGGGAAGAACAAGGTACGTTGCCCATTGCGTCCCCGTGCATCCGCGAACACTGACTCGTATCATGCGCTAGGCGCAACGAACCGTTCAAGAGCTAGGACGTCAGGTGGTTGTCAATGGTCTGGAATCTTAAGGTTTCACGGATCCCAAGCCAGGCGAAACGGCTCCGAAGCCTTTGATTTGGTATCGGAACGGCATGACGCTGGCTAGC
>JBBPTZ010000707.1:0-16114 GCA_038094315.1 Phylloporus cf. tubipes
TAGCCCTTACCTTAGTTGCTTGTATTCCTCCCTTGCCTTGTATCTTGTAGTTCCACCTGAATCCAAGCGCCCTTTCGTCTCATCCCCTTAGCCGAGCTAAGGCCTCGCCCTCTCTAAGTCTTAGGTCACCTTCTGATCGACCTCTGTGTTGCTTCGACTGTCGTCGTTGCGCAACACCACTTTGTCCTTCGTCGCCTCAATGCCCTTGAGGTTCTACCGACTCCCTGCGTATCGCAACAGTCGCTTGTCACTAGGAATTCCCTAGGACACTTTGCCCCTCGTTCCTCGCCCCCGCTTGGTCCACAGGTCCTTCAAGACTACGCTAGTCCCTACCCGGGCCTACCATAACAGTTTTCGCGATAGGGCAATAACAAAGAGGCGTGGAATATATTGTGAATCTTCCACGTTTGAGGGAGTCGGAGTTGGTAAGTGATGGGGGATAGGACGGTGGTGATTGTGAAGGGCCTTCATGCTTAGGAGCGAATTTGGGGTTCGCAACAGACCGTTTGAGGTTCCTGGCTTCAAGCCAGACTTTGTCGCCTTTGGCGAAGGGGGTAAAGCTGCGGAGATTCCAAGCTTTCATGGTTTGACGAGCTAGCTTGTGAGCTGCCAGCGCTTTATTGCATGCGGTGGAGAGAGTGCGGAGGCGGTCTTCAATCACAGGGAGGTTAGTTTCCGAGATGATTGTGGGTAAGAAGCGGGGTTCATATTCCATCATGAGATAGAACGGGGAGTTGCCGGTTACAGAGTGAGGGCGGTGATTGTGGGTGAACTTGGCAAGGGAAACGAACTGCACCCAAGAGGAAGGGTTGGCTCCACAGAAGATCCGAAGGTAGGTTTTGATCTCCTGGTTTACTCGTTCAGTTTCACCATCAGTTTGGGGGTGATAGGCGGTGAAGAGGGCAAGTTTATAGCCCAGTATCCTGCTGAGCTCTTTGGCGAAGGCGGAGGCGAATTGCGGGCCTCAGTCGGAGATAATCTTGTCATAGAGGCTGAAGCGGGAGTACACTTTGGCAAGGAAAAGAGCAGCGACGCCTGAAGCGTCGATGGTTTTCTTGGTAGGGCATAGAATTACCCCCTTAGTAAGCCCATGGTTGACCATGACCAAAAGGGTATCAAAGCCTTTAGAAAGGAGAAGGTCGGTGATTAGATCGCAAGAGATCTGTTGAAATGGGCGAGTGGCGGAGGAGGAGATGGGGGATAGAGGGGGGTGAGTTGGGTGTGTGTTAGTTTTGTTTTGCTGGCACGTGGCACAGCCTTCGACGTATTTTCGGACAAAGGTGGCAAGGCCAGGCCACCAGAATTCGCTGGCGACGAGTTGTCAGGTTTTAAGGTAGCCGGGATGGCTGGCCATGAAGTGGTCGTGATGTCATTGCACGATGGAGCGGCGGAGGTCGGGGGAGTCCGGGATGTAGACGCGTCCTTGGTATGTTAGGATACCTGCGTCATATTTCCAGTCTGAGAGGCGGGAGCGGAATTTGGTTGGGACTTCACTGGGGAGGGAGTAAAGGGATTGAAGGATGAGGGGGTCGGATTCAGAGGATTGGGCGATCTTTGCGACCAGCTCGGTGTCAATGAGATTGATGAAGAGTTCAGGGGGGAGGAGGGTGATGTCTTCGTTGTTGGTGTCTGTGGTAGGAAAGTGGTCGGGGCGGCGTGAGAGAGCGTCGGGTGCGCCCAATTGAGCACCTGGGACATGGGTAAATTTGAGGTTGAACTCAGAGAGGTCAAGGAGCCATTGTGCTTGGCGACGGTTGAGTTTCTGGGGTTGCCGGAAGTAGGTGAGGTTCTGATGGTCGGTGAAGACTTGAACTGGGGTGACAGCACTGAGGAGATAGTGGCACCAGGTGGCAAGGGCCTGCATAACGGCAAGGAGTTCTCTATCGTAGATGTCATAGTTATGTTCGGCAGATCCGAACGTCTGGGAGATGTAGGCGCAGGGGTGCCATTCACCGTTGGAGTCATGTTGGAGGAGTACACCTCTGGAGGTGTGTTTGGAGGCGTCGGTGGCAATGGCAAAGGGTTGGGAGAGATCGGGCATTCTGAGGATGGGTTCTGAGGTGAAGCAGCGTTTGAGTTGGTCAAACGCGTCTTGGCAGGGGGTGGACCAGGCCCAAGGCTGGTTCTTCTTGGTGAGATCAAGGAGTAGGTGAGCGATGTTGGAGTAATGGGGGATGAAATGCCGGTAGAAGTTGGCGAACCCCAGGAAGGAGCGGACATCCTTGACGCAGGCGGGGGTTGGCCATTCCGCAATTCCTGCGAGTTTGACAGGGTCCATGGCGATTTTATCGGATTTGATGATTATACCAAGGTATTCTACTTCCTTGGCAGAGAACGTGCACTTTTCCAACTTGAGGTGGAGTTGGAGTTCCTTCATTCATTGGAGGACTTTCTTGGTTTGTTCCTTGTGTTCCGCTTCATTGTCTGAGAAAATGAGGAGGTCATCCATGTAAATGATGAGCCATCCTTCAGCGATGAGGTCTCTGAATGAGTCATTCATAAACCGTTGGAATGTGGGTGGGGAGTTGGTCATGCCAAAGAACATGACGGTTGGTTCAAAGAGGCCTCTGTGGATAATGAGAGTGGCCTTCCATTGGTCGCCTTCCTTGATGCGGATGTTGTTGTAGCCCCATCGTACATCGAACTTGGTGAAATGTTTGGCTCCTTTGAGCTTGTCGACAAGGTTGGAGATGAGGGAAAGGAGGTAGGCGTCTCGGACCATGTGTTCATTGAGGTACTGATAGTCCTGGCATGGTCTGAGTTTGCCATCCTTCTTTTTGACAAAGAAGAATGGTGAGGCTTGAGGCGACTTGGAGGGGTGGATCTTTCTGGATTTTAGGTGTTCATTGATGAAGTTGTCCGTGGCTTGACGTTTGTCTGGGGAGAGTGGGTAGAGTTTCCCTATCTTAGGGATGAAGGATTCAGTGAGGTTGATCACGTGATCGTAAGGTCATGATGGGGGAAGCAGGGTGTCGGCATCATCGGTGAAGACAGATGTGTATTCAGAGTACTGTGGGGGGAGGGTGGGTTTCAGCTTGGAGAAGGCTGCTTTCTGGGCGAGGAGGGTCGAGGTGGTGATCTTTTGCACCGTGGCCATGAGTTGGGGGTTGGCAAAGCAGGATCCGCATTGCTCAATGCAGTTGATGGTGTAAACGAAGCGGGCTCTTTCCACAAATCGTTTGGGTAGTTCGGCGTTGAGGTAGTGGCACAGGCCTTCCATCTCCTGGGAGTCGAGGAAGGTATGCTTGGGGATCCAGGGTTTTGGAGCAGGGGAAGTGGGTCAGGTGTTCTTGGATAGGTGGGAGGCACGGGTGGCAAGGTGGGAAAAGGAGAGGTCAAGGGATTGGTTCCTTGCCAGGTCAATGGTGACGGTGCCTTTTTTCCAGTTGATGCTGGGGTTGGTAGCAGCGAACCAGGGGTGTCCTAGGATAACGTTTTCTTTCCTGCCATTCATGACATAGAAGCGGATTTTCTGAGTAATGTTGCTGATTTTAATGAAGAGGATGGCTTCGTATTGGCACTCTGTATTGGTGGATTTGTCGGCGTTTCGGATGAGAAAGGGGGAGGAGAGTTTCTTGGTGGGGACACGGTTTCATTTGACAAAGTCCCAATCGATGCAACAGATTTGGGTGCCACTGTCCAGGAGGGCAGTGGTTTCAACGACTTTTAGGGTGTTCTCAGAGGTGATGATTTGAATCGGGATGTACAAGGAGTGAGGTTTCGATTCAGTCTGAGATACGGTTACATTGTGTACGGAAGCTACTTGCGTTGGGGAGTGTCTCCTGTCTAAAAATCCTGTTGGTACTTAGCAAGAGCAGAGCCCAGGTCGGTGGAGAGCCATTCAATGATGACTTCTTCCTTGTTGATTTCTTGGACTGAGGCCATAGTAGCTTCGACGGTTCCTACTTTCTTGGCAGGTGGGCAGAGGTTGGAACACTGTGGGAGAGGAGGGGCAGTCCCTGGGCATTCTCGGGCAAAGTGACCCTTCTTGTGGCATTGAAGGCATAGGCCTTCTTTGATGCACTTGGCTCGTTCTTCAGGGAAGAGGCAGGTGAGACAGTCTACGTCCATGGCGTTTGGGTCTTTTTGAGTGGTAAGGGCCTGGGTATGGGAGTGGAAGGAGGATGAGGTAGAGTGGGATCGCTGCTTTGCGATTTGGGCGGCATGGTTTTTCTTCCACATGAAGAGGTCGATTTTATCGTATCATGTGGCGACAGTAGTGGGGAAGGTATCGAGGGAGCACATGCAGTCCATGACCCAAGAGGGTATTCCTGCTTGGAGGTAGGCAATGATGGTGGCAGCGTGGGTGGTCTTGTCGAGTTCAGCTTCGACGACTTTGAGCTTGAACTGGGAGAGGTATTTTGGAAGGAACGAGTCATCCCTTACTCTAGTGTTGGCGAGCCAGGAGATGGCTTCCGCTTGAATGTTCATACTCTTGAACGCTTTGTCAAAGTCCTTGATGAAGTCCTTGAATGTCCCAAAGGTGTTGTTGTCAAGGGCTTTTCTGGTGTGAACCAAAGCCCACGTAAGGGCAGTTCCCTTCTTCATGTAGGACAGGGCGAATCCGATTTGCTTGTCATCGTCGTCGTAGACTTTCCTGTTGATAAGGAGGTAAAGACAAACAGAGGTGAGCCATTGGGTGGCTTTGGACGGGGATCTGTCGTACTCTTCGGGGGTTCCTACGTGGAGTTTGGTGGGTTTTGAGGAGAAAGACATGGAAGGAGGGGGACGCGGTGGGGTTCTGGGTCTGAAGTGGGGGTGTCTGGAGACGGGGGTGGGCGATGGGGGAGTGGGGCTTCTTGGGATGACAGCACTGGCAGAGAGCTGGTGTGCAAGGTTTTGTCCTAGTTGGACAGTTTCGAGGGTGGGGGACGGGGGTTCAGTGCAGATGGAATGTGTGTCCTCAGAGGACGATGGTGAACTGGAGGATTCTTGGGGAGTGGGTGTCTGAGGGTCTTGATGGAGTCCCCAAAGGCAGGGGTTTAAACGAGGTGGGCGAGCAATGGTGGATGGGCACTACACGATGGTAGGCGGTTCTTGAGAAGCTATTTCTTTTGTTACGCTTGACTCAGGTAGAGGCGAGCATAGACTTGGGTACAAGGACAATGTTTGTTGGAAGCGTAAGCTTGAACAGTCATGGGGTGATCTAGAGGCGTAGGCCTGACTAGAGAGAGACTAAGTGAAGACTGAGGTAAGTGGGTCGAGGAGGTCGGCTAGGCAAATGACGAGACGGACTCGTAGTAGGCAATCAGCTTGGTGTATTCCCAAGTAGAAATAGCTTAAAAGTACATGTGCGTGCGACTGGTATTTAAGTGAAGGGGAATGCGCACGGACCAAGGGATAAAAGAGGAAACTATCATCAAGATAGGAAAGGAACGTTGTGGAACAACGTCAAAGAATCGTGACTAAGTAAGAGAGGAAAATGCTATAGGTGGGAAGGAAACGATGACTATGAAATGATAAGTAATATTGGTCGATGGATGGGAAGGGGTCATTGTAGAAGAAAAGGAAGTAGTGTCTGTAAGAGAAAGGAGAAATAGGAGTGAATCGTAACAGGGAAGGCCTTGGAACACACAGAGCAACTCAATAGCATGCAAAGGCTAAGAGAGATCCAGAGGGGGTGGTTCAAGATATGATGCTAGTATTGTGTAGATCAAGAATGAGGACTATTGTACAGGCAGCAATTGTTACGATCACCCTATTTTACCCCTATTTTTCACTAATTTTCCTGGCCTTTAACACACTATATTGCATTAACTATGCAATATCTACACTTATCCTGACATCTAAACCCCACTTCGGACTTAGCCAACTATAGTCAGAACAAGTCATCAGGGTAACGCACAGCAGTGCAAGGCTGTGCAGACACCTGTGCTAAAGCAGTGCTTATCCAACCTCTATGGCAGTGTCTGGCTGCACCCGAGCAATGCATGGCTATGCAAACCTTACCAACCTCAAGGATGCTGCGTGTCATAGATAAGTGCCTCATGGTAATCCTCATGGCTGACTCATCTTTCCTAATATAGAAGGTGAGTATGAAGCACAAGTCAGAACTAGTCAACACGACTCAGAAATACTGGGGCTACACAACAGGTACCAGTGTGCACCCTAGTTCTAGTAGTTCTATCAGATGCATGCGTACTCCTCATGTTCACCAACACAGGATATTGTAGATGTAGCATATACGAATGTAAACATTAGAATAGTATATAAAGGCCAAGGGCAAGCACTAGGGATTTTTTCCAGTCTTGTTCTCTTGGAGTTTTTCTAGTTTCACTAGCGACTTTAGAATAAGGCTACTCTACTTGTCTAAGGGTAAGCAATTGGTCCTAGTGGGCTAGTTGTTTCAGCAATGGTATATATACTAAGGTGTATGTAAGCAGTGGAATGTGAGGGAGTTATATGGAACTACTGCAGATGTTACACTTGACCCGGGTAGGGGCAGGTGTAGTCTCATGAGACCTGAGGATGAGGGACAAAGAGCAAGAGGTCCTAGGGATTTTCTAACAACTGGCATCTGTTGTGATACACAGGAAGATGAGGGACAAAGAGGTGTTGCGCAATGACAACAGTCGAAGCAACACAGAGGTCACTCAAAAGTAGACCTGTGACTTAGAGGCTGACAAGGCCTAAGCACAGCTTAGGAACAAGCAAAGAGGGTGCTTGGATTCAGGTGGTAGGATGAGAAATACAAGCATGGGAAACTATGGTACAGGAGTGGTGGGTTTATATACAAGGGAAAAGGAGGATGACATAAGCGGGAGTAGAAGGTCATAGAATATTAAGGAACATCCATGATGAAGCATCAGCTCTAAGAGATAAGCAGGGGCAAATGAAAGGAAGCCGGTTAGCATGCAAATGGCTATAGGAGGATAGGAAATACAGGTATGGTAAATAACTGGCTGAAAGAAATGAGCATCCAACATGTCGCTGAGGTGGGCTAAGTAGTACAAGGATGACAAGCATTAAAGGGAAAAGAAAGAAATTGTAACAGCAGATGACACATGTGGCTGAGTAATGTGAGAAGGTATGGGAATATGGGGCCATCATGAGAGAGGTGACTGGAAGAGAAGGCTGTTCATAGAAACATATGAGATAATCAAGAATAAAACTCAGGACCCAATCTGGTAAGATCCAAAGGAACAGCTTAGGGCCAGAAAGTGGGATAAAGATACTGCTGAGTCAATGATACAACAAAGATATAATGTTTCCAGCATGGGTCTGGGTCAGAGTAAGAGAAGGAAAAAAGGAATATTGATGCATGCAATAACACAACCATAACACTGTCCTCCACAGTTGGACAATGAAGATTCTGCCCTTCACACATTGTATACCTCTTGTCATCCTCACCAGCTAGAGAACAGCAGGGGTGTGGCACATCTGTATGGGTCATGGGTGTGGGTGTTATGTGGGTGTGGGTGCAGGTGGCATTGTTGGATACCCATACCTATACCCATACCTGTGACCAGGTGTTTGCCAAAAATGGCAATGGCAAGTAGTGACCATCACAGCACCACTACCACCACCATATATGCAATAATAATGGCATACTAGCCACTGGATATGAATGACAACAAGCATGAGGGCAACATGTCTGTGTGCCACAACACATCCCAGCCATTTCTGGCCACTCCCCCACCATGTCAACAACAACAATGCATCCTGTGCAACCCCCACCATGTCATTGGTGAGGGGAACACAATGCATTGGTGGCGACTGCACCACTATTATCTCATTGTCACCAATGACAACATGTCTTGACAGCAAGGGCATAGTGATGCAGTACTCCAGCCCTCCCCTACCATGTTGACCACAACAACAACAATGTGTCCATGACCCATCCACCCCCCCTCTGTGTCATTGTTGACGGTGACATGCCCCATCTACCTCCCACTGTGTCATCAACAAGAACAGCATGGTGCAGTGAAAGTAACCACACCACCACTACTGCCACATCGTCCTCATTGACAATGATGATGCATCCCTGTCTCATCCACCTTCCAGTCGATAATGTTACAATCACCTTGTTTTCTCCCTTTTTGTTATGATAGACCCGGAGAGGGGCTAGCATAGTCCTAAGAGACCTGGAATGAGGGGGTGAAAAGAGCAAGGTGTCCTAGGGATTTCCTAGTGATGTATGTTTATTGCGATATGCAGGGAGATGGAGGGACCTCAAGGACATTGAGGCATATAGAGAAGAAGGCAAGTGATGTTGCACAACAACAACGGTCGAAGCAACACAGAAGCCACTCAATAGTAGGCTTGAGACTAAGAGAGGACAAGGCTTTAGCATGGCTAAGGGACAAGACAAAGAGGCTTGGATTCCAGGTGATAGTTTAGGAAAGACAAGTGTGGGGAACTATAGTACAGGAGCGGCGGGTTTATATACGAAGGGAAAGAAGGATGACATAAGCAGGCATAGAAGGTCACAGAATGTTATGGAACATTTGTGATGAAGTGTCTGTGATAAGAGATAAGCAAGGGTGAATAGAAGAAAGCCGGTTAGCGTGCAAATGGCTATTGGAGGATAGGGAATATGGGTATGGTAGTAACTGGCTAAAAGGAATGAGCATCCAACACATTGCGGGAATGGACTAGGAAATACAAGGATGACAAGCATAACAAGGAGAGAAAAGAATGAATCGTAACACTTTTCCTAAGCCAATGCAGTTCAATGTGGTTCAATCCAGTCCAGTCCAGTCAATACACTTTAATCCATTGCCACATAATTCAATCCAATGCAATCTGGTCTAACTGTTTCAATCCTGTCCAATCGGATTCAATCCAGACAATGTAAGTTAATGCGAGTCAATATGAGTCAATCCTGTTCAATCAAATTCAATCCAACCAATCTGCATAGGCAGTACAAGGTGATACAAACCTATTCAACCTCATGACTAAACACAGCCCCTTAAATAAATGACTTACTAAATCTAACTGCATTCCTGCTAATGTTATGTGGATATATACCTCATGCATTCCCACAATGTAACATACACCCAACTGGATGACTTATTAAAGACATGCAAAATGTAATGTGACTCATAACCTATCAATACCAATTCAATCTGAGTCAATCTGAGTCAACATCCTAGGACTATACAAGGGATATTCTCATTCCATAGAATAGCCCTATGAATACATGCAAATTGCTCATGTCAGATAGTGTAAGATATCGTAGATGTAGTGTCCACTGTTGTGTTATGATCCACCCTTTCTTCTTTGTACTCTCACAGACACTATTTATTTTCTTCTACAATGACTTACTTCCCATACATCAGCCAATCTTATTTATCATTTCTCAGTCATCGTTTCCCTCCATCCAATAGCATCTTTCTCTCATAATTAGTCATATTCCTTTGATGTTGTTCCACAACATTCTTTTCCTATCTCAACAATAGTTTCCTTTTGCATACTTGGTCTGTGCACTTTCCTCTTCCCTTTAAATACTGGTCGCATAAACATGTACACCTTAAGCTATTTCTCCTTGGAATCCACCAAGTTGATTCAGTCAAACTTTGAGTCTGTCTTGTTGTTTGTCTAGCTTCACTCCTTGACCCTCTCTAGTTATTTGTTCTCAAGCCCACTAGCCAGGCCTACATCTTTAGTCATTGCAGATACAGTCAGACTTACATCTCTGTCCAACACTAACCTCATCTCCAAGGATCCACTCATCCCTATCTGGGCCAAGTGTAACATGTTGTAAACACTAGACTAGTATATAAAGGCCAAGGACAAGCACTAGGATTTTCCCTAGTCTTGTTCTCTTGGAGTTTCCTAGCCAATACTAGTGAGATTCCATTATCCATCCAAAGCCCTTTACTTGATTCTAAGGGTAAGCAGTTGGTCCTGAGGGGCTAGTCATTTCACAGGCCCACCCACATAAATAAGTATATACAATATATAAGCAGGTCCCAACTACCATGGTGGAATAAAACCTAGCATACATATGGGTGGGCCCAGGATAACAACAGAAATATAGACAGATGAGCCTGTGGATTTAACACACGATAGATTATAATATACCAGTGGGCCTGGAATAACAAGAGGAATATGTATGTATGGGCCCATGGATTATAATACACAATGGATTACAACACATGAATGGGCCCAGAATAACAATAGGAATATATATGAATGGGTCCATGGATTATAATACACAATGGATTATATTACATAAGTGGGCCTGGAATAACAACAGGAATATATACAGATAGGTCCATGGATTATAGAATTACAATCAAGTGGGCCCAGAATAACAACAGGGATATAGTATATATGGATGGGCCTGTGGATTATAGGATTATAGCATGGTCTAGAATAACAATAGAATATATGAAATAGAATTTTGGATTTAATTGAATAGGATCATACAGAATAGAAATAGAAACTGTGGAATATAAATTATGGAATAAGATTTGCAAAATAGGATTTGTGGAATAGGATTATGTGAAATAGGAATAGGATTATATAAAATTGGAATTAAAATTGTGGAATTGGAATAGGATTTGCAAAATAGGATTATGTAAAATAGGAATAGAAACTACAGAATCAGATTTGTGGAATGGGAATGGGATTTGCAGCATAGGATTTGCAGCATAGGATTATATGGAATAGGAATAGGAATTGCAAAATTGGATTTGGATTTGAAAGATAGAATTACAACTCATAATATAGGATTTGTGGAATAGAATTTGTAAAATAGAATTATGTGAAATAGGAATAGAATTTGTGGAATAGGAATTGCAGCATAGGAATAGAATTATGTGGGATACTGTATGTTACACATAGAGTTATAAAACCTATGTTATGATTTAGTAAGTTGCATAGTAGCTATAATTTTATTCTGCTCAACTATGGAAAAATTCTATGAAATAGCAGATTTAACTTTAAAAGCAATAACATCATCAGAAATAAAAGTTCTCTTATTTCCATATTAGGAATTTCCTCAGTCATATGTTTTCCCTATATTCATCTACTTTTTTCTCAATGAACATATGGTGTATATATATATATAATATATATAACAACACAAACTATTCCAATTGTTTTTATAAGGATTTGAAGCTACTATGCAGCAGAAATTAACATAGTGATTAAAAACAAAAAACATATCTGCATTTCCAATATATGAAGGATATAATCTTCATAAATACATTCCAAGATGGCCCTAATATGTATCTAAAACATGCCATAGATTGCCAGAATGAAAAATAATAAAAATATATCAGGTTGTTTCTCTAATTCTATTTTGGTTCATAGTGCCTATATTAAAAGCTAAGCAGCTCTATTATTCTATTGGACTGTATTGTATGTCTGTGATCTTGAAATTTGCCACCATAACTGCTTTCAGATGTGTTCCAAATTCCTTCAAAATACTTTTTTCACTTATTTACAAATATAAGCATAAATAATAATTTATGAAAGATATGCTCAGGGGAACCGTTTGGCCTATTGGCATATCCTTACAGCAATCCCTTCTAAACTTTCTGAGCTTATCATACAAAGTTATAATCTGGAAAGCATAGATAAAACATATCAAAAGTGCAAGAAAAATATCCAGAGTATAGAAGACTTTGAAAAACATGAGATTATAGTCTCCACAATACATGGAAGAGCATTTTGTACAATGGAATATCCTTTGTTACAATTTTCCTCCTTTTCCCTACACCTCTATCTTTTCTATAGTCATTTTACCTTTTACCTTTGCATAGATCCCCCCTTCCCTTTCACTTTTTCCTTGATTATATATCTCCTTATTGCCTTATCATTCCTATAACTTCATTGTCACTTCACAACACTACTTATATCTGCTCCTCCTTGCAGCTTTTGTACTTGTAGTACCTTAGTTCTCTTTTATATTAACTCTTTTCAAAGACCTCTTAGCAACTATACATACTTACTCCTAGTATTATATTACAGTTTTCCTTCTATTCCTTACTATTCCTTTTTTCCCTTGCTTATCTGGGGCATTACCTATTTTTCATGCTTGTGTAGATTCTCCCACCTTATTGCCTTGTCTTTGAGTATGTATCTCTTTGTTGTCACTTTGCTCTTTTGACTTCATTGCTATCTTATGATACCAACTTATTCCTTGCCTCTCTTTGCAGCTCTTATATCTCTAGTACTATAGTGACTCCAAAAACTATTCTGATGTTTGACAATAATTCAGTGTGTGAAATGTCCTGCAATAGAATGTGGGAATTTCGCTTAGGGTATGTGAGAACAATTAAAGTACATACTCTCGGCTACCAAATTGGTCCCTGAGTCATGTGATTTGGCTCAGATGCAGTTGAGATATGACCATTTTAAAACAGTGATATCATTGGAATACACTTGTCCATTCAATTTACACACCTGCTCTATATTACAATTCTTACCAATAAGTCTTTGCTTCATATCATTGAATGCATGCCCCTCTTTGAGCAGGACAAAGTCTCACAAGAGCTAATCTGTCTCTTTCTAGATGTTTCCACTATATAGATATATCATGGTCAAGCTGCCCCCAGCAACCTCCCTGCTCAGTTTGGTGCCTTCATGCATCTTCTGATCAACACCACTCCTACTAGAGTCCTCACCTTGTTTGTTACAACTCATTCTTTTCTCTTTCATGCTTGTCTCCCTGTACTACCTAGCTTATTCCAGTGATGTGTTGGATGCTTATTTCTCTTAGCCAGTTACCACTATACTTGTCATTTCTATCTTTTAGTAGCCATTTGCATGCTAACCAGCTTCTTTCCATTTGCTGACTCTTATCTTTTATTACAGACGCTTTGTCATGAATGTTCTACAATGTTCCATGACCTTTTATTTCCACTTATGTAACATTCATTTCCCCTTACTACATAAACCTGCCTTCCCTATACAATAGTTTCTCATGCTTGTCTTTCTTGTACATCCATCTGAATCCAAGTGCCCCTCATACTTGCCCCTTAGCTGTGCTAAGGTCTTGTCCTCTCTAAGTCTCAGGCCTTCTTCTGATTGGCCTCTGTGTTGCTTTGACCGTTGTTGTTGCACAACACCTTTTGTTTTTTGACCCTTGGCACCCTCTTGAATTACCTAGTCACTCTGTGTATTGCAACCAACTCCCTATTGCTAGGAAAGCCCTAGGATCCTTGTCCCCTTCATCTCCACTCCTTGCCTCTCACTCTTGGACTTCAGGAACTTCAAGACTACAGTAGTCCCTACCTGGTCCTACTGTAACATTGTTACACCTTCACAATTTTTCCAATTTCATTAAATAGATTCTTGTTATGATTCACCCCTTTTCTCCTTTGCACTCTCATGGACACTATTTCCTTTCTTCTACAATAACTCATTCTGAAATGACTAGCCCCTCAGGACCAACTGCTTACCCTTAGAATCAAGTAAGGGGCCTTGGATGGATAGCGGAATCTCACTAGGATTGGCTAGGAAACTCCAAGAGAACAAGACTAGGGAAAATCCTAGTGCTTGTCCTTGGCCTTTATATACTAGTCTAGTGTTTACAACAGTGGACACTACATCTACGATATCTTACACTATCTGACATGAGCAATCCACATGTATTCATAGGGCTATTCTATGGAATAAGAATATCCCTTGTATAGTCCTAGGATGTTAACTTGGATTGACTTGGATTGAATTGGTATTGACAGGTTATGAGTCACATTACATTTTGCATGTCTTTAGTGAGTCATCCAGTTGGGTATATGTTACATTGTGGGAATGCAGTTAGGTTTAGTAAGTCATTCATTTAAGGGGCTGTGTTTAGTCATGAGGTTGAATGGGTTTGTATTGCCTTGCACTGCCTATGTGGATTGGCTGGATTGAATTTGATTGGACAGGATTGACTTGCATTAACTTGTATTGACTTGCATTGACTTGCATTGGCTGGATTGAATCTGATTGGACAGGATTGAAACAGTTAGACTGGATTGCATCAGATTGAAGTGTATTGACTGGACTGTATTGGATTGAACCACATTGAATCACATTGGATTAGAAAAAAGGGGGAAACAAGGTGATTGTAACACATTTCTCCCATCAGCCAATCTTACTCATCACTTCTTAGTCATTGTTCCTCTTCATCAAGTAACATTTCTTCCTTGCACTTAGTTATGTTTCTTCAACAATGTTCTATGTTGTTCCTTTCCTATCTTAACAATAGTTTTCTTCTATATCCCTGGTCCGTGCGCATTCTTCTTCCCTTTAAATACTGGTTGCATGCACCTATATGCCTTAAGCTATTTCTACTTGGGAATACACCCAGTCAATTGCCTACTATGAGCCCATCTCATCATTCGCCTAGCTGCCCTTCTTGACCTCTGGTTCTTTCATTACCAACTCGTTCCATATTGATCACTAGTTAGGCTTATGCATCTAGACCACTCCTCATCCAGTCAAGCCTATGCTTCTGGCAACATCATCCTGTCACCCAAGTCTACACTTGCCCCTACCCGGGTCAGGTGTAACAATTCTGGCATGCTCTATTTACCCCACCTGCCATCATATTTTTCTTTCTATGTCCAAAGCTGAATGCAACCACTATGTCCAGACCAAACTCTCCCCCTTTTCAAAACCTATCCCTATTTCCACCCCCTCATTCATTATATCTTCCTCCCTCTCTGAAATATCGCACCCTCCACCACCTCTTATGCTCCTTGCTCACTTGACCTCTTCCACACCCTCTGAGACCCCCACTGCTATTGACCCCATTGATGAATCCACCTGCAATGACAGCAACATCTGCCTCACCTGATCCTGGATGGTTCATACCATAGCCAGAGATGTCTTTTCTTTTCTATCTTAAGTCATACCATCTGCTATCATTTGTTGATCTGCTTTCATGCTCACTGAGTGCTTTTAGTGTCACTCTCTCAATCACTATTGTGAGGACTGCTCTCATTATACCTGCCCTCACTGTCACATATCCACCCCTGGCCACATTTAGTCTACTTGTCTTTGCATCCAATGCAACATTTTCAGTTGCTGGGAATATAGTGCCAGGTTTTGCCCCAGTAGCCCATGCACATGCTGCTCTCAGTTTGGGCACTTACTCATTGACTGTCCACTTAAACACCTATTGGCAGATCAAGCTGGGGATCTTTATGGAGATAACAGATCATTTGTCTACCTCAGAGATAACATTTAGAGGATATACTAAGAGGATTGAGCCTAGAACTTGATTGTTGGAAGGGGGTAATGTTACAGTTGTGCTGCTGCATGCATTTGTTTTTCTCTTTCCCTTTTCCTACTCCAATTTCAAGCCTGGCTGGAAACACTACCTATTCATTGTATCACTGAACTGGCAGCATTTTTACTTCACATTTTAACCCCAAACCATTTCTTCAGTTCCTATCAATAGGAGTATCTGGCCTTGTTCTTGATTATTCCATACATTTCCATTGAACAGCTTATCTATTCAGCTGCCTTTCTTATGACAGTCTCATTTCCCCTTTTTCTCTCATATTACTCATTCATATGTGTCATTCTGCAGTTGTTCCATGTGATTCTCTTGCATTCTGCTGCTTACATATCATTCAAGTATATATACCATTGCTACATGTACAATAGTCTTTATTCTTGATCTATGCAATACAAGCATATCATCTAGTCTCATCTCTTGGATCTTTATAAGCCTTTGCAAGCTCTTGATTCAATCTATCTGTGCCAAGGCTTATTTCCTTGTGCACACCTCTTGCTCTTTTTTATCCATTGGTTTGAATGTTAAAGACTCTTAGTGTTCCAGATCTTGTTGCATATGCTTTGCATAATATTGTGGGATTGGATGACATGACATATTATGTGGTAAGAATAATTTTTTGCCGGTATTAAGTTAAACAAATCTTTAACCTATTTAGTCCAATTTGTAGGTGTTATTGACTCTGGTTGAAGTGTTACAATTTGTCCTTTTCCCCTATGTTGTTTCCTTCCATTGCTACTTCTCTCTCCACAGATACTCCTTCTAACTGTTATGTTTTGTCCCTTTTCCCCTATGTTGTCCCCTTCCATTGCTACTTCCCTTCACACAGACACTCCCTCCGCCCTCTTTGAGTATGTATCTCGTCTCTGTAAGCCCATTGTTACTTTGACTTCTTCGTATACCACTGCTCGTACTTCGACTCGCGCTTTA
>JBBPTZ010000708.1:0-16082 GCA_038094315.1 Phylloporus cf. tubipes
CCGTCACGAAGGGTCATACTCGAGCCAGTGCGCCCCGCGCTCCCGACAGCTCTACAATGTCCGAAGAGGCTTCCGTTCGTTTCCCCCTCTGACCGACAACCTTCTTTGGCTCCTCCGTTGTCTCTTTTGACGCGCTGCTACCACACCATTCTTTGTCTCACGGCGACCGGATTTATTTTGGCGCTCACTGGTATACTTGCGTATGTGTGGGCTGGCTTGCGAATGCCAGTCAGTATCTTCTCCACCGTCTGTTTGGGCGTCGGTGTCGGTGCAAGCGTGTGGGCGATCGCTATGTAGGTCGTGGGGGGAAACCCGTTACTTCTGTGCGCAGCATGAGAATATCAATTCAAACCGAGTTCACATGCCTACATGGGTTCCCAGTTCCCATCAATTTACCTAACAGGTCACGCACCCGCCCTTTTCCTTGGCAAGCTCCACTTTCCTTTTCCCTCCTTCCCTTTGTCGATGCAGGCCCATACGCAGCGGGTAGAGGTACGATTCCGTCGTAGGACCGCCACACGTGGGACCTCCTCAGTCTATTTGCAAATAATAATCCCGTACCTTCTACGGCCCCCCCACGGATTGAAAGGGAATGCCAAACGAGTGTCCGACGGCTTGTGGATTTGACAGACTGATAGCCACACGTTGCCCAGGAAGCTCGCGCCACTTTTCAAGTCATCGTTCGGTGGGCATTTTGAGTCAGCTGTCATTGGGCGACAGGCAGGAGACTCGGGGACAATCTCGGACGTTTCGTGACTTGGGCAAGTCGCAGGAGTCGCATCAACATTCGGCAGATTATCTTCCTTATTTCTACGTCGATTGCACTCACCCTCGGAATGTATCTCAAAGTGCAGTACCACCTAACATTTTGGATCGAAGTTCTACTGAAGTCACGACAGGATATAATAGGAAGGCCTTGATGAAACGCTGTGTCTATATATAAGCATTCCCAACGTAGTCTTCTAGACTCAGGGTCGCTCTGGCAGAACAAGTTAACATCCAAATCCGGTCTCAAATGGAGTCCCAAATTTGGATCCTAGATCGTTTCGCTAACCATCTTCGGAAGGTTGAAAGAAAGATAGACCAGAGATATAAAGACATTCTCGATGATGTACGGCTGCATCAACAGCCGAGTCACTCATACGCGACGCTCTTATTGTTCTGAGCTTTGCTTCCCATCCTCATTCCAACTTCTCACTGTCACCTGCACCTCAGAACAATAAGCCCAACCCAAAAACGACATGTACGCCATCAAGTTCACAGTTTTCTACGTCATTGCTGCCCTGGCTGCTCTGAGTCAGTTATTTCGCACATCCTCGAACTTTATCGAATTAACAGTGTTTTCAGCTTGTGCGTCACCTGTCCCAGTCGCTGGCCCTGAAGCGCTGGAGGTGCGAAGTGGAGACGTCGATGTCATCGCCGTGAGTATCTTCTTAGTCCCCTCGGGTCATATAAACTGATTTGATGTGCAGCGCGAGGCAGATAACTCTGATATCGAGCGACGGATCTGTGGCAGATCGAACGTTCGGGAAAGTTGCCTCTAATCCGGCATCTATGTTCACGACTCCTTTGCATCACTCCCCCGCTGGAAGACCGGGGTGATGGTGCAGCAAAACACCCTCCCCGCCCACGCTTCGTTCATGACTCGGTTTTCAGTTTATCAGCGGTGCTCTTTATTTCTGCCGCATCTTTTATGGAGGATCTCGTCACTGTATCATTGGTTGGTTTGATAGATACTGTAGCACTATTCGTTGATTTGAGAATGTTTTCGTGCCTTGCATTTATTAGCATAGGTTTTTGAATGGAATGGATAGGTTTACCGAACGACCTGGACCGAAAAAGCTGGTAGACATGGAATCGATGGATCCATCGTCTGCGTGTTTGAGCAATAGGATTATATAGGAATGTCGACCATGGCGTTCAGGCTGGCAAACGCGAGCCACTATAGAATACGCTCGATGCGCTATAGAACGGAAAGAAAAATGTGCAGACGCCAGATAACCTTTTCACGTTCTACCCGTCTGCTGGAGGACGGCCCAGTCATATAAGCGGATAAGCCTTTTGTGTTTAAAGCAGCGGCTCAACTACAACCCGATGTGATTGTGTGGTCGCAGATCCGCATCAAGAAACGGTCTGAGACCTATGTAAAAGCGAATGCGGTTCGACGATAAGGGGAGTTCAGAGTAGAAAACGGGGCCGTTTTGAGGCACGGATCTGAGAATCGATTTGGCTCACCAAAACCGTTCTGTACTTTGACAACCCCTAAACAGTTAAACCCGATTTCGCGTCGATACTTAGCTTTTGTCAGACTTAAAGCCACTGCTGTCGGAGCTTGTAATTGATACAATCATTGCATCAGTGATAATAAATATCTCCACTTCACCATGCCCTCCTAAACTGGGTAACGTAAAATATAAGACGAGTGGTCAAGAGAACGAAGAGTAATGAACGGCGAGTGGTGCAAATGTTGAGCAGCAACAAACTGGGAGTTGAAACTCAGTTGGCATCGCCGACTCTGCCGAGAGGGACCTGCCGAAATCGACTGCCAAATCGACTGCAGTGGTTTTGGATATCGATTCTCAAATCCGTACTCAAAATGGCCACAAAATAATGGGTGCCGTTTTCTACTCTGAACTCCCGTATTATTGCCGGTCTGACCGTCCTGGGCGCTGAGGACCTGTTGTTCAATTCCATTAGTCCAGGGTGCATCCGGAGGCTGTTAGCGTTCCTTAACTTTCGTTGTTATTAACGTCGGCACTGACATCCTCTCGCCCTGTTATTCACCTCCAGTAGTCCCATTCCACAAGCATACGAGAGGCTTTCAAGGACCAATTTAACAGCTCAAGTGAATCGTTTGGGCCCACAGTTCAACATTTTTCACCCTCCGACACCTGCGGAGCATGAATTCGGCATCGAGATTCTGTGGCGTGCTTCCAAGTTGCATGCCGTTTGAATCTATGTAACTATGTTTTGTATGTCCTTCTACTTGCCTGTGGATGCCAGGAATCGTGCCAACTGTCGACATGATCACTGGTTTTTCTCCGTCTGTAACACAGGTACGAAATTTGACCTGTTTGCTTGCCTTCCATCGATTGTGTGTACGTAACATAATTAATCGATTGGACAGTAGGCTTTGCATTGCCCTCTCACCGGCAGCTGAAATACATGTAATACTCGTGGTTGTTTCAACCTACGAACACAGACTCGCGGGCCGCGACTCGGCTGGAACACCTTCTCTTTGACTGGTGTGCGTTTGGCTCGGGCAACCGCATGATCAAGCGGGATACCCTGATCACAGAGGCACCCCCTGGCCCTGCTTGGCAGCATGTTCAGTTCACGTGTGCCCTCGCAGCGTCGGTATTATTTCGGGCTTGTTTCGCCGTCTTGCAGAGTGCGTGTGAGGCATGACATCATCCAGCCTCTGCGTAGACTCTCGGGCGTTCACTGCAGGGACTTCTGACACCAGTCAGCAGTTGGCTGCGCTTCGTTGTGCGGTTCGCCATGTCATATAAGAGTAAGAAGAGTAGTTGCTTGGAAGGAGGTAGACACGTGTAATACGTCATGAGCGTAAACGATCAGAAGGGCGCTTCAGCAGCCATGCTGTGGAAGAAATGACATGCCAACTGGATCATGCACGAGGGCAATGTGGGCATGCTAAGCCGTCGGGATGGAGGGTGAGGATGAAGCGAGTGTAGGACGGGGGGATGAAGGGTGGCCGGGGTCTCGGATAGGGGCAGCATTTTTTGGCACGAAGTCGCACGGGCAAGTTGCACCCTGTCCTTTCCCTACAGCCTCAGGCTACAGGACATTCCCCCTCCCCCGTTTCCTTGCCCAGCTCGCTATTCTCTGCGACGGGCACTGGTTTTCATAGACAGAAAAAAAAAGAAAAAAACACTAACGTTCAACTCTGTTCTTCGCCTGCTGGCAGGTCACGCTCGACGACCACCGCACGCGACAAATCGATTGTTGTTTTCTAAATATCTGTCCACCGAAATTCGTGCGTCGCCTTCGTTTTCTTTTTTCCTCCTCCATGACTTTTAATCCCACCTCCGATCATCCTCGAAAAGAATGAGCAAAGCTTCCACTGCATCAGCAAAGACGCCAGCGCAGCTCCCATCGCAATCAGCTTGGGCAAGGGGCCCCCCGCCGAATAGCAACTCGTCTGCACCCTCGCCGCGTTCTCAGTCTCCTGCTCTATCCCATGCTCCACCGCCGATAGCCGCTTCTCATTCTCGCCGTCCAAGCGCGTTAGGCCAGGGCGTCCCCATAAAAGAAGGTGTCAGTGTCCCAAGAAGTAATGTGGGCTCTGTCAGACAAGGTCAAGGTACTCGTTCGTCATCCTCTTGTCCTCCTTGTACTCATCCTTCATCCAAGGTTCTACCGTCACTTTTGGCTCCATAAACGACCTCTCTCCTCCCTTGTCAACTTCACCTGCTGCCACACCCGTGGTCAAAACCGAAAGCGTAAAGTCATTCGGATCCGTACCCGCTACTCCTATCAATGGTAAACCGCCCGCTTCTGTTTCGACCGCCGGGTCATCGAAGCTCCCTGCTCGGCCCGTCTCAAATTCCACGTCAACCACTTCAACTGTCACATCCCCTCCGTCCACCTCCACTACCCCTTCATCAACCACATCGGCGCCCGTCAAACCCTCACTTGGCAAAGCCGACATTGCCAAGCTATTCCAGGGTTCTTCTTCCGTGCCTTCACAGCCGTCATCAGACAATTCCTCTCCTTCAACTCGACCGTCTAATTTGCCACATCAACCCTCTTCATCTGGACAGCATCCCTCGCAACCTCCTGCGCAGCCTTCCCAACTAGGTGCGCATCAATATGCGTCGTTTGTACCTGGGATGCGACCTCAGCAGGGCGCTGGCGGCCCGCGCTCACCGGCCTTCCCTCGTGCCGTGCCTAATGGCACTGGTGCCCCTCCTCGACCCATGGCGGGCCCTGGTGGTCCCGGTGGCCCTCCAATTCCTGCTAGTCCGCGACTTGCTCCTCACCCCCCACATCCGCATCAACCTCTTCCGACAGGAGTTCCTGCTCAACAGGTTCCTCTCCAACCTATGCCTTGGGGTTCTTACTACGTATGTATTCCTTTGCGCAATCTGGCAGATAGCTTCATCCTGAATATGCATGCTATCAGTATCCCGTAGATGCCTATCCTCCTTGGTTCTATCACATGCAACAGCAACCTCATCCCTCGCATACTTCCCACCAACCTGCACCGGCTACACAGGGACCCCCTCATCAAGCCATGCCTCTATCACCTCGAAATCCGCCTCCTAGTTTACCCCCGGGTACCCCCACCATGACGCACGCTGTTCCGCACCCGCCACACACACCCCAACCGCCATCCTCACATACGCACCAACCTTCGACCAATATCAATATTTCATCTCCTCCTCCCACGCCGTCAACTACGACTGCCCCTTCTGCACGTGCCCTCAACACCAATGCCTCCACGTTCGTTCCTACCTCACGCGCACCTAAAGCAATCGTGATAAAGAATGAAGATGGTACAGAGGTTAACATCGAGGCACTAAAGAAACACAGTCCCCAACCACCGACAGTACCGATTCCACCGCCTTCGCCGGTTGCGACCAGTCGCCGCACTGCGTCAATTAGAATTGAGAGCGAGGAGTCAAAAAGAAGGAGGGAGGAACAGGCACGATTAGAACAGGAGAAGAAGGACGCTGAAGAACGGGCAAAGAGAGAGGGAGAGGAAAGAAAACGGAAAGAAGAGGAGGAAGCGAAACGGAAGGAGGAGGAAGCAAAGCGAGAGGAGCAGGACAAGAAGGAGCAGGAACGCGTACGGAAAGAAGAAGAGGAAAAGGAACGGTTACGGGTCGAAGAGGAGGAGCGGAAACGCAGGGAGGAGGCCAAGTTGGAGGAGGAGCGGAGAAAGGCTGAGGAGGAGAAAGTGCGCGCTGAACGGGAGGTTGAGGAACGACGGCAGCAAGAAGCGGAGACCCAGTTGGAGGCTGAGGAAGCACAGGACGTTGTCGAATCTCCCTCTGAGGATTCCGGGGAACCTGAGGAAGGGGAGGTCATTGAAAACGGAGAAATCGTGGAGACCCAGGTCAACGGCGATTATACCAGCAAGCCTCCAAAGGCTCCAAAGGAGGCACTGCGAATAGATACGTCCTCCATGCCACCGCCTTTGGAGATCCCTAGACGGCGCCCTGGTCCTCTCGACATCAATGCGGCAAAAAGGGATATGTCTGTTCCCCCTCTCTCTGCGTTGGCGACCGCAAGAAACATCGAGCGACTTCAGGACATTGAGTACCCCGAAGGTGTTAGAAGTCCCCGGGAGGACCTCAACAAGGACGCAAAGGACGGCAAGTTCAGGTATCTGAACATTCACCGTGCTCTTGCTTTTTCGATTTGCTCACCTACTGGCAGGTACGACCGCGATTTCCTTATGCAATTTATGCAGCTCTGCAAGGAGAAACCCCCTAATCTTCCACCATTGGATATCCTCGGTATCGAGCCTGTGGATCAAGCAACATTTAGCATGACTCGTGGTGGTTCGGGACGCCGCCAGCCAGCAAGCGCGATGACACCGACCGCTCGTCAAAATTCGGTTGGACTCGGGATCAGCAGCGGTTTCAGTGCTAAGCCAGGTGCTGTGCCTAGTTCATTCGCTATGGGCCAGTTCTCCACCCCGACGAGCAAGCTTACGAGCGAGGAGCGCTTCCTGATTTCGAGCGGTGCGCGCTCTGCATCAGTCAGCGGTGGTCCCGCTTCGTTGCAATTTGGTCGTCCCCCGATGACGCGGACAGCGTCTCAGGGCGGTCCGGGCGGACACCCCATGGGCAGCAATCGAACTCGAAGTAAGCGTGGTGATCGGCGTACGGATGCGAACAAAGTTGCTCATTCTCAACAAGGACCTCTCGAGGGATCAGGCTTCGGTGTCCCGGGTGTTATGCCTATGTTTGGGGCTGCCCTCGAACCCGTTGCTCCCCTCGAGATGTCTGCAAACCGTTGGGTTGCTGCGAGTACCTCTCGGAAGCCAGGTGTTACTGACAACGAATCCCCCGAACTTGTGGATCGGAAAGTCAGGGCCCTCCTCAACAAGCTTACCATGGAGAAGTTCGACTCTATCTCTGACCAGATCATTTCCTGGGCAAACAGGAGCGAGAATGAAAAGGACGGCCGGACACTCATCCAAGTTATCAGGCTTGTATTCGAGAAGGCGACCGACGAGGCCGCCTGGAGCGAGATGTATGCGCGTCTCTGCCGCAAGATGATGGAGACAATCAGTCCCGACGTTCAAGATGATGGTATCAAGAACTCGGAGGGCAAGCCAATCGCCGGTGGACAGCTCTTCAGAAAGTATCTCCTTAATCGGTGTCAAGAAGACTTTGAGCGTGGTTGGGTTGCCAAGGAGACTACTGCTGCTGCCGCTGCAGCCAAGGCATCCGATGACCAAGCTATCAGGGCTCTAAACGAGAGGAAGGGCGACGAGAGCGAGCTTTACTCGGAAGAGTACTACGCTGCCCAAAAGGCAAAACGTCAAGGTCTCGGTCTCATCAAGTTCATTGGTGAACTCTTCAAGCTCCAGATGCTCACGGAGCGCATTATGCACGAATGTGTCAAGAAGCTCTTGGGCAACGTTGAGAATCCCGAAGAGGAAGAGATTGAGAGTTTATGCCAGTTGCTGAAAACAGTTGGTCAACTGCTTGATGTCCCCAAGGCGAGAGCACACATGGATGTGTACTTTACGCGCATGAAGGAGCTTTGCAAGAGCCTCAACGTCAGTCCACGTATGCAGTTTATGCTTCAGGTGATAAGCGAGTTTCATGGGTTGCTTGCACTCTTACTTACCTGCTTTACCTGGATAGGATGTGATTGAGCTCCGTGACCGGAAATGGGTGGCCCGTGGTGCTGTCATTGCGCCCACGACGATCTCCGCTGTCCATGAAGCTGTGCGTATTTGGGATGTACATTTCTTGTGGTATCAAATGACTAAATTGGGTCCAGGCTGCGAAGGAGAAGGCAGCCGCAGAGGCCCAGAATTACCAGCGCCAACTCAGCATGTCTAGAGGCGGATCAAGACGTGGTGGTGACCGAACTGCAGAATCTGGACCAGATGGTTGGACTACCGCTGGAGGTTCGATTGCTCGGCCACAGCCAAAGGCAGGTGACTTGTCGCAATTCGGTAAGATCAGCAAGGCTGCACCTATGGTTATGGGTCCCAGCAGCGTCTTTACCAAGAAGGACAACAAGCGCGATTCGTTGTCTCGGACAAGTTCAAGTTCCAATATGTTTTCCATGCTCAGCCAGAATCCAGAGTTGGCTGTTGATGCCACCGCTAAATCTCGACCTCCCAGCCGGAAGCCTTCAGTGGACCTCGGGCAAGGCGGTGCTCCTGAACCTCCCCAACGGAAGAAGCTGCAGCTCCTACCCCGTTCGATACCCACCTCAACCGAGGAAACGCCCCCTCCTGCTTCTGAGGATGAGCCAGAGGTACTCATTCAGATGTCCGAAGCCGAAGCGAAGAAGAAGATTGATGAAGATGCCAAAGAATTCTTCGCCGTCCGGAGCATGGAGGAAGCCGATGTTTACTTCACAAATCTTCCCGAGGAACATCGCTTCCGCCTCGTTGACAAGCTGGTAGGCTCTGCGCTAGAGAGCAAGGAGGCCGATGCAATTCTGGTTTCCGAATTCTTTTCCCGGGCATCATCAAGTGGCCAGTGTTCCTCGGAGGTGTTTGAATCCGGCTTTATGTCAATGGCAGAGCTTTTGGACGACATCGCCATCGACGCTCCGAATGCGTTCAAGTTTATGGCAATCATGCTCAAAGGCGCAGGATTCAATCGGGACGAGGAAAGGCTGGCACGGCTTGCTGGCAAATCAATGGAGAGCGACAGGTTACTCCGGCTTGTGTCATCATGACGAACACCATGCATTTCACCCTCACATTCGCATCATTTTTATCTCGCTTGCGGTCTTCGTTTTCTTCGATTTTCACCACGTCACTTGCAGATGACATCTGTTCGTTTTTCTGACGCTGTTCGCGTGTTCTGATGTTCTGCACTAATATCTGTACATCGCACGGTTTTACATTTGTTTGTCTTCCTTTCACTACAGCATAGGCTACAGCCGACAGTACATCAGGTACTTTGCGAGCAATACACTCAGATGACGAACTATTGAGTAGACCTTTGCTTGACTGCTGGCACGTGCAGTCGGAGTGATGTCAAGTTACCTCCTCCATTTACCCTATTCTCAGTTACTGACCATCCTACTCGACGCGACCACCCCAACCGAACCCACCGGGGTTCCCAAACTCTAGCGAGATGCCTGGCTCGAGTGCCAACCCAGGTTTTTGGACGACCCTGCGGAGACACCTCAATTTCTTCCGCATACATCTGCTCTTCTTGTGCGCCCTTACTAATCGATCACAACTATTCCTGTTTGACAGCGATTTTTTTCCAGTACGTTCACTCCCTTGTTTTGCTCCGTCATCGTATATGCCTCCAACGGAAGGTATCCTATCGCGTACATCGACGCGCTCTTCAATTCCGTCAGCGCTACCACCGTCTGTGGTCTTGCAACGGTGAACATGAGCCAGCTCACCCCATGGCAGCAAGTTCTGTTGTTCCTCCAGATGTGCGTGGGAAGCCCGGTAAGTAAATCCACGACGATCGGACACGGAGATCGAGAACACGTTGATAGGTGGTCGTATCATGGTTCATGGTCTATATCCGGAGGTCAGCTCGAGTTGCCTCGTCTGGCCGTTTCACACACATTGATAAGGATCACGACAGGCTCTTCTTTGCGAGAAAGTTTGAGTACATCATTCAGGCGGAGGCTGCGCGTCGGGCTGTGTCCAGGTCACATGTGCAGCAGCCCCCCGAATTGGCGAGTGCGACGGGAAGGCGCAAGTTCGCGTGGCGTGTGGCGTCACTCCTTCGTCGCCGAAACGGGTTGAGTCCCGTGGAGGAAGAGTCTGCGAGCGAGGATGGATCGTCTACGGCGAGGGAGAAGGAGGCGCACAAGAAGCTCAGGCCGGATATGATTCGTAGAATGGACGCACCCCCGAAACGAGTTGACCCGAGTGGATGGATTAGTGAGGGGATTACGACGCCACTGCGCAAGTTCTCGAACATGATTGGCAGCGGTGGAGGGCAAGAGAAGCCTAGGGTGGCTGAACGCCCGTCCTCTCCCGATCGGGCCGAGTCCCCAATCAACTTGTCGAGCGGTCCTATCGAGGTAAATGACGAACGTGTTCATGCGGACGACGTCCAGATACCTTTGCATGCGTATGTTATTCCTCGTTCGTTCTATGCTACGCATTGACGCTACGTTCTTGCAGTCCCGCCTCTCCAGGAAGCAATCAACCAGCCTCTCGTCAGTTTACCCACTCACTTTTATTCATGGGTATTGACACTCCCTAGCTGCCTCTGGTTTGTTCGATGCCAATCCGCTTCGCAGTGGCTCCCCCCAGCCTACTCCCGTTGGAATGCCTCGCACGACCACCATAGAATTCGCTCCGATCGTAACTCGTCACTATGTACCCTTGTCTACAGTTTCAAGCAGGCATGGTGATGGCGTACAAGATCCTTCCATCGACGAACGCCCTAGAACCCGCGATAGTGTGTATTCTCGCAGATACTCTGGTATAGGTGGCCAATCACCTGTGTCGTTGACGCGGAACCCCTCCCAACACGCATCTCTACATCAATCGGGACATGCGCAGGCTAGCCAAGCCGATTTGGGGGGATTCCCTATGCCACATAAACTATTAGGCATGCTGTTCCGGCGTTTTTTTCCTGGGGTGACCAAGCGCCTTCGGAGGACTGTGACGATCCCAGCCGCAACAGCGCTCTCAGGGGGAGAACTGGGTCGGACAGCTTCTATATCGGGAGCTGGGAGGAAGGGGACTATCGGGAACATACCAGAGGGATCCAAGCCGGTTGCCTATATCTCTTTCGATGCGGTTGTGGGACGCAATTCTGATTTTCAGATGCTCAACAACGAACAGTTGGAAGAATTGGGCGGAGTGGAGTACCGCGGGTTGAACGCGCTGTTGTGGCTGGTAGCACTGGTGAGTGTCCCAATGATCGGGGTACGTAGGTGGACTGAAGGCTATGGGAACAGTACCATTTTGGAAGCCAACTCATCTCGTTTGTCGTTATCGCCCCTTACATGACTATGCCAAAGTGGGCGAATAATTTCGTCCCCCCCGCAACAATTCGACCAGTAGCTTCCCCATGGCGAGTCTGATTCTGAGCTCGTGACCGACGTTGATCTGACCGCCTGTGTTCCGATAGGTTTTCTCTCTTCCAGGTCATTTCATCATACACCAACTCAGGGCTTTCTCTTGTGGATCAGTCCATGATCCCCTTTCAGACCGCCTACCCAATGATAATCTTGATGATCTTCTTGATA
The DNA here is from genome assembly GCA_038094315.1 of Phylloporus cf. tubipes. Lineage (NCBI taxonomy): Eukaryota > Fungi > Basidiomycota > Agaricomycetes > Boletales > Boletaceae > Phylloporus > Phylloporus cf. tubipes. The sequence goes on from JBBPTZ010000708.1 coordinate 11,401, forward strand.
TTGGCTGGTAATACGGGCTTCGTGAGTTCATTTTCGTGTTTTGTTCCAACAAGATGGTGCTCATTTACTGTTCTTGCAAGCCTATCTTGTAAGTAAGCATTCTTTGGATGAATCTCTGGGCTAACCCGCTGTTCGCAGTCTGCGCTTTATGATGTGAGCTTCCCACCTCCGCTGTCATCACATCATCTAGAACGCCAATTTAGCTGGACCATTGCAAAGTTGATACCCACAAAGTCTCGTCTCTACGAGACCTTGCATTTTCTTCTTGATCATCCACGACGTTGCTTTGTATATCTATTTCCCGCCCATCAAACTTGGTTTTTGCTATCCATCGTAATACTGCTAAAGTGACTGTTCTGTCTATTCACGTCAAAGTAGTTGGACTAAATTAGTGTTTTACAGCTCCATTGATCTTTTCTGCTTCTTGGTACTTGACATCGGGAACCCACAGATCGACTCGATTCCTATTGGAACTCGATTTATAGCAGGAATATTGCAATCCGCTGACGTCCGTGCCGCAGGGTTCGCCGTCGTTCCCCTTGCTGCACTGGCGCCGGCCGTCAAGTACGTCTGTGCGACCGATAGACCAAAGTTCCCGTATTCACCGTTATCTAGAGTCATGTATGTGATCATGATGTACATTAGTGTATGTGCGTACACACTTGCACATTGGACCTCGAAGGGCTGTTGACACTGACCCTCCTTAGACCCGATAGCAATGAGGTGTGTTGTATGTTCTTGCGGTGTTGATATACTGAGGTATACTCAGTGTGCGATCTACCAACGTATACGAAGAGCGGTCGCTGGGGATATTCCACTCGGACGACCCGTTGTATGCGGCAGAGCAGGCCTTCAACACTAATGGATCACGGATGGCTATGTGGGGTCGCTACCTAGCGATGCATGCACGTTATCAGCTTTCTTTCGGTACGTTTCCGTTCACCCATTACCCCCATATTCTATTGAAACGTCTTTTCAAGACATGTGGTGGCTGGCATTAGCACTTTTCCTCATTTGCATAATTGAGGTTTGTCACGGATGATTTGTTGGGTGTCTGTCTGAATACTTATTCTATCACCAGAGAGATAATTTGACTAACCCGGAGATCCAAGGCTGGTTCAACATATTCTCGATCAGTACGTGGAAGAGTGCTTATTTCGAACACTAGCATCATTGATCAATCGTACTATTTTTCAGTCTTTGAGATAGTTTCAGCATACGGATCTGTTGGACTCAGCCTCGGTATCGCAGACGTACGTGCAGCCTTGGGTTCAAAACGAGCCTATCTCATTCATTCGCGTAGCAAAACTATTCTCTCTCCGGAGCGTTCCGACCACTCTCGAAGCTCGTTGTTTGTCTTGTCATGATACGTGGTCGCCATCGTGGTCTGCCTGTGGCAATTGACAGAGCCATCGTGCTTCCGTACGAGTTTGAAAAGGCGCGAGATGGGTCAGGTCCCCCGTCAGGTATCGACGAACGGCGGTCCAGTCGATACAGCGTTGGCGCGGTTTCTCGTGCTGATGGCGCTGAGCGTGGGCAGACGATCACGGGGAAGGAAGGGGTAGGTGAGGACGAGGACGGTCAAGAGCGCGGAAATCGAACGGGAGATGAATAAGTGGTATCTGGACATCTTCCACTTGTTCAAAAATGTTAATTGATGATGTTGGGTATTCGGCAATGGCTCTCTGGATGGTCTGACCAGCTCGACGGTGATCCCCTAGCGTCAATGGGAGACATGATCGATTGCTAGCATGGCGCCTCCAGCAAGGTGGTCCGATGCTTTGAGGACCATGTCAATGATACAGGTATCTCGAGTACATTTGTAAGACCACCATCGACTTTGGATTCAAAATGAACTCAGCCATGTTTCCTCCATCTCGACTTCCACCCGGTCGCGAACGTGGCTCAGATGCAGACGGTGCCATCCGCCAAACCGATGTTGATGCGGCTCTCGCAAGATTGTCTGCAGTAAAAAAGGGATATATCGAGGATCCATTCATCGTACATCTCATCCCCCGTGCCCAGTTCCAACCTGCTAGACCTCCCTTGATCAACATCGGAACTTACGTTCGCTCCAAGTCCATCGATGCGCTCGTGGAACAATGGTTAGAGTTCTGTGAGCAGCAGAACACGGTGTGTCAGATTGTTAGCCTCGGAGCGGGGAACGATACAAGGTTTTGGCGTATAAGCGTGCGTATCTATTCTTTACCCTACAATTTGATGGTGACTTTCAGTAGACTGGGTCTCGCTCGCACGTCCTGAAATCCTACCTGGAGCTCGACTTCCCCGATGTGACTAGCAAGAAGGCGATGGCTATTCGCAAAAGCAAAGAACTTGGTGCAGTTCTGGGTTCACCTGAGGATGTCACCATCGGTGAGTTCTTATGACACGAATGAAGCCCCGAGGTCATATCAAAGCTCCAAGCGTCCGGTGGAACTGCACTTCACTCAAGCAAGTACCATCTGCTCCCGTGTGACCTGCGTCATCCGCCATCCACTTCTCTGGCACCGCTGCTGCATGGGTTGCTATCGCCATCTCTCCCTACCCTCTTAATTTTCGAATGCGTGTTGGTTTACATGACGCCCGAGTCGTCTTCTGCCCTCGTCGACTGGTTCGTGAATTATTTCGCCTCTGTTCAAGAAGGGAGCATCCTCGGTGCGATCGTTTATGAGATGTTTGGCCTTCAAGATGCCTTTGGCCAGGTCATGTTGAATAACTTGCAGGTATTTGAGTCCCTTTTTCCTCTCGTGGGTCCCACCTCAATTATCTGCCTAGTCGAGGAACGTATCCTTGCCGGGCGCAGTTCCATACCCTACGATCGATTCACTCCCTGGACGATTCATCCGACACGGGTTCGCATTCTCCTACGCACTAACATTGAGCGAGGTACGTGAGAAGTATATCAGTCACACCGAGCTCGAGAGGTGAGTCCTTTGATCATGGGACTATACTTGTACCTGACATTCTTGGTGCGCAGGATATCCCATCTCGAGTTGCTCGATGAAGTTGAGGAATTAAATCTAGTGCTCAAGCATTATGCCATCACCTGGGGTGCCAAGACATTTCCACCCATGTCCGATTCCACTGGCAGTCCTTGGGGACAGTGGGGATTAAAAACCGCATCCCGAATTCCATCTCCTGATTGAGGCAGTCGCATGGTCCTGTGCTTCTTGTCTGGTAAGCAACGTTTTGCAAGTTACTGTTCGTTCAGTAGTATTGTATCGCCAACGCCCTTTGTTTTGAAGCTGCTAACGAAGGGCTCTGTCGTCCTAGCAACTTGCACCTTCCGGCACCACATTGTTTTTCTTATCGGGTACGAAGCGTCTCGAAAGCGGGCAATAAGGTTTCCTCTGATCTCTCAAATCCCCCCCGCCAGCAACGCCGCAACTTCTGTCCCTGTTACCTTACGAATGAGATGGTGCAATAGCAACTCTGTAACCGACGCGTCATGACGCCTGCGGACAGTGGTAAGACGGTGTCTGACATTCTGGTTCTAGGTTGCATCGATACGTTATGTGTACATGTATGCGCACAACTAACGCTAGCTGAAGATAATCAACGATCATCCATATCCCCACACGGGTTAGGCTGCTTTGAAGTTTGACAGTCACCGTGGAGGAAGGTTGTCACTGCCTCTACTCTTCTGGGTCATTAGGCTACGCCGCAGGCCACTTGAGGCAGCGGCAGGCTGATTTCTGTTCCGTTGGGTACGTCCCTGACTCCTTGCCGGGCGATCCGTCAAGTTACGCGGGGAATGCGTTGAAACCTGCCAAATCTTTCGAGTACTGTCAATGCACTGATAACGTTATATTTTTGACGACGCCTTTTGCCCGAGTCCCGGGAGCTGATTGGCTGACCCAGAGCCAAGGGAACAGAGTTACATACCTGATTCCGATGGCATACATATCATCGTGTGTTTGGCTTACTTTTGTGCTGACAGATGCCACGCACTGAGGTAAGAGAGAAAAAAAACTTCGGCTATTGACAGGGACTTGAAAGTATGTAGGCATTTTACGGCCGCTTATTACTTGCGCGCGCGGAGGAGAGCAGCCCAGATGTTCATTTCGACTACATACTCTGAAAATAAGGGCAGTCGCTGGCATGTGCTCCCACAATTAAGACGTAGCGGTCTTCGATTTCTGAGGGACCTTGAAGTGCATTTAAAACACAGGCACACAACTGTATTCTTGCTGCCAAGGTTGCACCTTGGTCTTGAATTGGGCGAGTGCTAAAAGCAGGGAAAGAAGGCTATGAGCAAAAGGAGCATTCACCAAGCGAAGACGGGGACGAGTGACCAACAAACGTACAGTGTGTTGTACAAGTTGTCAGTGGGTGTTTCAATAGACGCCACTCGCATCAACCTAATCGAGAAGGCTAAGCCACATTCCCACCTCAAGTCCATCCTGAACGTGATAAATATTATCAGTCTGCAAGCTCAAGTATAGAAGGGCTTCTTAGATTTCAGGGTACCTTCCAGTAGCGACACACGTCATCGCATAATGTATGTACATGAATACGCGCCGAGCCCCGACGACATTTTGCACTAAGCATAATTGCTTCAGGGATGTCTGACATGTATTGACACAGCGGAAACTGATACTGGAAGGCGTCGCGTCGTGTTGCCGACCGCCGTGATTAGGAAGTGAAGCGCAGGCAAGGATATAGTCGTATGCCACGATCGG
>JBBPTZ010000709.1:0-16079 GCA_038094315.1 Phylloporus cf. tubipes
CTTTCCTATCTTGACAATAGTTTCCTCCTTTATCCCTTGGTCCATGCGCATTCCCCTTCACTTAAATACCGGTCGCACGCACATGTATTCTCTAAGCTATTTCTACTTGGGAATTCACCAAGCTGATCGCCTACTACGAGTCTGTCTTGTTGTTCACCTAGCCGACCTTCTCGACCTCCTCGCCCCATCCCATCACAGTCCTTCTAGTCAGGCTTACGCCTCTAGATCATCTTGTATCTGGTCAAGCTTACGCTTCCAACGACATAGTCCTCGTGTCCAAGTCTACGCTTGCCTCTACCCAAGTCAAGCGTAACAAAATGGATTACACAGGTAGATCCAGGTAGAACTAGCTTGGGGTATACATGTGCATGCGACCAGTATTTAAGTGAAGGGGAGAAGCACATGGACCAAGAATACAAAAGGGAACTATTATCGAAATAGGAAGAGAACATGTTAAACTTGGATCCTCCTGGGGGAAAGTCCAGAGTTTCAGAGTGTCGGAGGTACTGAGGGGTATGGGGCGAGTTAGAGAGGGGCAAGGACTCTTGGTGCAGGACTTATGTGTCGCGCCCTTGTACTTGTGGTCCTTGGAGTTGGAGGTCAGAGAGGAGAGTCTGGAGACTCAAGTGCAGGAGAACAGTGTTATGTGTAGTGTTGCAAACAAGGAGATCCGGAATGTCGGGGGTAACCAAGGTTCAATCCGAGGGTGTGGACGACAGGTTGGTTGTCAGGTCGAAGGTATACGAGGGAGGTTCACAAGGAGTCGCTTTGGAACTCACAGAGTACTTCAGTAGTGTACAGTGACTAATAGAAGTCCAGGGGTTGGTTCAAGACACAACACTAGATTGCGCAGATCAAGAATGGAGACTATAGTACAGGCAGCAGCAGTATAAGTACTAGACTGTACGTAAGTGATAGAAGTCTGTAGAATTGGACAGAACTACTGCGGATTGGTCAATACGTATGAGTCAGTGGGAATGTAGTGGAGAGAGATGCCATTGTGAGAGAAGCGGCGGAGGAGAGGAGCTGTTCATAGAACATACTGAATGATCAAGAATAAGATCCAGGGCCTGGTCCGGTAGGATCCACAGGAATGGCATCAGGCCAGAAAGCAGGATATAGGAGCTGCCGGGTCAGTGATACTATGAAAAGGTAATGCTCCCAACATGGGTCGGGATTGGAATAAGCAAAGGAAAAAAGAAAGACAGAGCGACACAATAATATAACCGTAACAAACAGGATGTAGTTAAATCAATATTCAAACTGAGTATCTACAGTGAATATTACAGGGTTTATATACTCCAGAGTTACACTGGATTGCTAAGCCGGAATGGAGTGTTACTGGAGTATTACAAATGTTAGTAAGACGGAACAACGGGATAAGTAAGATGGGAACATAAACACTGAAGTACCAGAGCTGTGCGAAGCACAGGTCTATCGGAAGGAACAAGAAGTGAAACTAGTATAAATGGAGTAAGTAAGAACAAGGATATATAAAAGAGAAATGGAAATGGTCTGAGGGTCAGGTGACCAGAGGATAGGGGAAATCACACTGGAGTTGGTGTGGAGTTGAGGGGCGGAGACTGGAGTTGGACTTTGTAAAAAGCGGCATATGACAGAAAAACGTAGAACATTGTTGAAGAAATGTAAGTAATCAAAAGGGAGAAATGCTATTGGTTTGGAGGAAACGATGACTAAAAAGTGGTGAGTAAGGTCAGCCAATGTGTGAAGAGTGAGTTATCATAGAAGAAAAGGAAATAGTGTCCATAGTAGAAGGGAGAAAAGGGGTGAATTGTAACAGATAGCTAACATCTAAAAAATGAAACAACCCAACAACCAATAAAGGTGTTGATGCTGAAAATGTCAGTGCTACAGGCTGCTCAAATAGAATGTAGAAGGGTGAGAATGCACCAAGGCTCTCTGGTTACCAAGGTTGGAGGGGAAAAACCAAAAGAACAAACTGAGGTCCTCTGGCTGGCACTGGGCCTTTATATACTACTCTATTGTATGTACATGTTGATACTGGATCTAAGATATGTGTCTATGTGTGGATCATAACATGTGGTGTCTGTGTGTATTATCATGAGGAGAACAGCCATGGGGCTGTGTGGAATGGAAGGCATAGCCTTGACATGCACCTCAAGCATGGATCAAGGGTTGTGGAAACATGAACATGCTGCCTATGCATGTCAGAAGCATAGAATATGTGATCAACACATGTATCAGGAGTCATCATGAGTCATGAGAAGTTGTAACATGCATCTAAGGCATGGATCATGAGTCATAGAAGCATACCATGAGGTTGCTGCATGTATTGTGAGTTATGATATGTTATAAGATAAGAAAGAAGCATAACATGCATGCAATGCATGTATGATCATTGTTATGATAGACCCAGGGAGGGGTTAACGTATTCCTAAGAGACCCAGAGTGCAAGGAATGAAGGGGGTGAGGATCCTAGGGACTTCCTAATGATGTATGTCTGTTGTGATATGCAATGAGATGGAGTAACCTCAAGGGCGTTGAGGTGTCTGTTATGGTTTTTCTCTTCTTCCTTGCTGCCTCCTGCTTCTTCTGTCTTCCTGATATGCTACCTAGCTTCCACGCTTGTGTAGATCCCCCCCCCCCCCTACACCCCTATCTCACTCTTAAGTACATATCTCCTCATTGTCGACTTGTTCCTACAACTTCACTGTCACCTTACATTATCCTCTGGATAATATACTACTTGATCTTCACCTTACCATGCAGCACTTATACCTTAGCCATACATACTCATCTCCATTAGTATCCTTTGCTACCTTGTTATAGCTTTACATACTTGTTCATGTACTATGCTGTAGTTACTCGCAATCTAGCATTGTGTCTTGAACCAACCCCCGGACTTCTATTAGCCACTGTACACTACTGAAGTACTCTGTGAGTTCCAAGGTGACTCCTTGCAAACCTCCCTCGTATACCTTCGACCTGACGACTGACCCATCGTCTGCATCATCGGATTGAACCTCGGTAGCCCCTGACATTCCGGATCTCCTTGTTCGCAACACTATGCATAATAGTGTCAAGGAACAAAGGGGTATTGTGCAATGACAATAGTCAAAGCAATACAGAAGCCACTCAATAGTAGGCTTAAGACTAAGAGAGGATGAGAGCTTAGCACAGCTAAGGAACAAGACAAAGGGGCTTGGATTCCAGGTGGTAGTTTAGGAAAGACAAGCGTGAGAAGCTATAGTACAGGAGGGACAGGTTTATATACTAAGAGGAAGTGAAGATGACATAAGTGGAAATAGAAGGTCAAGAAATGTTGTAGAACATTCATGGTGAAGGGTCAGAGATAAGAGATAAGTAAGAGTGAATGGAAAGAGGCCAGTTACTGGGTAAATGGCTATTGGTCGATAGGGAATATGGGTATGGTAGTAACTGGTTGAAGGGGATGAGTGTCCAATGCATCACTGAGATGGGCTAAGTAGTACATGGAAGATAAGTGTAAAGAAAGGAAAGGGAAGGACAAGAAGGAATTGTAACAATCATGAAGGCATGAGGCATGGAAGGTCATGAGCATATAAAGAATAAGGCGCAGCCTTGTGTCATGGATAAGAGATAAGGGCTGTGTCTGGACACAGGGTTGAAGATAAGAAGATAAGATATTAGGGGCGACTGTGACAAGTGTGAAAGTGAAGTGTCACATGTCTATAAAGTAAGAAAAGAATAAAAAAAGTGAAAAATATATGTAAGATCCATTAGGGGCTAAAGCCTGTCTTATCAAGGGTCAAGGACCATCATCCTATCATCCATAACAAAAAAGGGTTATATCTAAATAACTCATGAATCATGTAAAGCAAAATCAGGAAATGCTAAGTCTGTGCAGTGTTTGTGCCCTCTTTGTTTGCAGCAGCTGTTATGCTTGACCTGGGTAGGGGTGAGCAGAGACCCAGAGATTAGGGACAATATTCCAGAGGTGTAGGCCTGACTAGAATATGGAATATGCAAAAAGTATTGGCTTGACTTGGAGGTCACCTGAGGGTAAAGATGAAAAGGACTGCTGAAAATGAGGCTAGTTGAACGATTAAACGAATTGAACATTGCAAGACTAAATGGATTAGTAGGTAGATCCAGGTAGAACTAGCTTGGAGTGTACATGTGTGTGTGGCCAATATTTAAGTGAAAGGAAAAAGCACATGGATCAAGGATGTAAAAGGGGACTATCATTGAAATAGGAAAGGAACAATGTGGAACATTGTTGAAGAAATGTAACTAAGTATGAGAGGGGAATGCTATTGGATGGGAGGAAATGATGACAAGTAATTGGTGAGTAAGTCAGCCAATGGGTGGAAAGTAAGTCATCATAGGAGGAGGAAAGTGGTGTTCATGAGAAGAAGAGAGAAAAAGAGGCAAGTTGTAACAGCAGCAGTGTGCTGTTATTGGGGCTCCTTCTCAATATCATAGGGAGCTTGCTGACTCTTCTTCTCTGCAACAGCAGCATGCTGCCATTGGAGCTTCTCCTTTGCCCATAGAGAGCCCATTTATCCCTCTCTTTGCATCAGGGCTCCTCTTCAACATTATAGGAATCCACCAATTCCTTTCTGCAGTGGCAGTGCACCATTGTTGAGGCTTCCCATCTCCCACAAGGAACCTGTCAACTCCATCCCTCTGCAATGCCAGCATACTGTTATGTGTAATGTTGCAAACAAGATCCGGAATGGCAGGAGTAGCCAGCATTCAATCCGAGGATAATGACAACAGGGGAAGTTGATGTTTGAAGGTAGATGAAGGGGGTTCGCAAGGAGAAGGCCTTGGAACACACAGAGCAACTTGAGAGTGTGCAGAGACTCTTAGAGATTTGGAGGTTGGTTTAAGATACAATGCTAATATTGTGCAGATCAAAAATAAGGACTATTGTACATGCAGTGGTGATATATATACCTAAGCATATATAAGCGGCAGAATGCAATGGAAGTGGATGGAACTACTACGGGATGACCAATATGTATGAGTAAGGTGGGAAGGTATGAGGAGATGATGCCATTGTGAGAGAAACAGTGGAGCAAGGAAGCTGTTCATGAAAATATGTAGAGTATATGAGAAACAAATCTGGGGCCCTTACCAGTAGAAGCTAAAGGAATGGTTTAGGGCCAGAAAGCAGGATAAAGACACTGCCAGGTCAGTAATACGACAAATAGGTAATGTTCCCAGTAGGGGCCAGGGTCAGAGTAAGCAAAGGAAAAGAGGAAAACAGAGGTGTGCAGCAATACAACCATAACACATATTCCCAATGAGTCTTCTTTCTGATGCCACATACAGGCTATTGGCTGCAAGGATTAGGAATTTGCATGGATATGGGTGAAATGACTAGCCACTAAGAACCAATCACTTACCCTTAGAAACAAGTTAAGGGCCTTGAGCATAGATACGAATCAAGCTAGTAGAAACTAGGAAAACTCCAAGAGAACAAGACTAGGGAAATCCCAGTGCTCACCCTTGACCTTTTATGTATTTTCTAGTATTTACATTCATGTATGCTACATCTACAATATCCTGTGTTGGTGAATATGAGGTGTATGCATGCATTCAATAGAACTACAAGAATGAAGGTGCACATTGGTATCTGTTGTATAGTCCCAGTATTTCTGAGTCATGTTTGTTGGATATACCCATATTTGGTACGCTTATAGCTTATGTAAGCAGTACTTACATTGGACTTGTAGTTACCTTTAGTTTTTCTCTAGTGACTACTGAGTATTCTACAATGTTGACTAGTTCTGACTTGTACTTCATACTTGTCTTTCATATTGGGAATGATGAGTCAGCCATAAGGATTACCATGAGGTGCTTATCTGTGCCATGCTGCAACCTTGAGGTTGGATAGATTTGCACAGCCATATGCTTCCTGGGTACAGCTGAGCACTGCCTTAGAAGTTGGATTAGCACTGCTTTGGTGCAGGTATTAGCACAGCCTTGCACTGCTGTGTGTTGCCTTTGTGACTTGTCTTGACTAGTGTTGGCTAAGTCCTGACTAGGGTTACCATGCTAGGATAAGTGTAGATATTGCATAGAAAATACAATATGGCTCATAAAAGGGTGGGGAAATTAGTGAAAAATAGGGGTAAAATAGAGTGATTGTAACATTACCCCCCTGCTAAAGATCAACTTCCAGGTGATTGAAGAAAAGACAGGACATTGAAGATTTAATAATGGATTTGCCATAATAGGCAAAAAGATTAAAGAAAGTGGATGAAGTGAGATTAATGTGGTGTGGGGCATTAATATTGGAACAGTGGAATGCTGCAATAGCTTCTGGGGCATGTTTCAAGTTGCCTTTTGATTCCCAAGTTTGATCTTTATCTGGATAGCCTATCCAATGTACTAGATATTCAAGTCATTGACTTTTATAGTGGAAGTCGACTATGTAATTGTATTTGGTGTTATTTTCTTCTGTGACCATGATAGGGCCAGGTTGTTTGATTGGCTGGCTGAATAATTGTTTCTTATAGGATTTAACATGTAATATATTTACTATTGAATGAATTTTCATAGATTGTGGTAGGTGGAGTTTGACTGCATTAGATTCCATCAGTTGTGTAATTTCATAAGGGCCAAGCCATTGTTCAGTTAGCTTCCTGGAGGCAAGTAGGTTTTTGCAAGGTCAAATGAGGATATTTGTATGGTGGCTTGCTTTTTTGAGTTGTACAAGAATTAAGCAAGAGGTAACCATTCCACCCACTTGTCCTGTTGTTCAGTCATGAATAGTCATACTATAGATATTGTTGTAGATTGTGGTTCATGCATTTGGTTTGGCTATCCATTTGCAGGTGATAAGTGGTAGATAAGTATTTTTCAAAGCTATCCAATAGACAGAGCTTAGCTTGGCCTCATAGCACTAAATTTAGTTGGACTTCCAACTGAATGTTGCTAAAAGATGCTGAACCTAGACAAGGATGTTCTCAAAGTTGAAGATATTTTAAAGACAGGCAATGAAGTATATGTGATATCTTGATAAATGATAGTTTCTTTGTCTTTTCTCCCACCATGCCACCAACTTAGAGAATATTCCACAAGAAAATACTGCAGGATTTTGGTTTCATGCTGGTTTCACCATTGAAAATGCAAAACTGGCATCTGACTGACAACAATGTTGGAAATCTGACATTTTATACTTAGCATTTCCTGAATTTGCTTCACATGATTCATTAGTTACATTATAATAACCCCATTTAGACATTAGCTATCTCTGATGTTCTGAACTTTTTCTGTTTATATTCATGTGTTATCTTGCTGATGTCACACCCTTCTAGAACATTCCATATGAGTCCATATGACTCATACTGTGGAGTGGTGGAGCTAATGCTCCATTTATTTCAAATATGAGGCTATGCCTATGAATTGGTAATGCAACAGGGCACCAATGGCTTTTAAGTCTCATCTTATTTAAACACAGATGATACATAGATACAAACAGTATTCCCTTAGTATATAAAAAACCCATGTATCATCTGCTTTTCTTTTAACTAACCAAGCTTATATCTTCTCTACTCTTATATCTGTTATAATTGTTACGATAGGCCTGGGGAGGGACTAGCGTAGTCTTGAAGTACCTGAGGACCAAGCGAGGGCGAGGGGGTGAAGGGTGAAGTATCCTAGGGAATTCCTAGTGATGAACGACTGTTACGATACGCAGGGAGTCGTGGGACCTCAAGGGTGTTGAGGTGACAAGGAACGAAGTGGTGTTGCGCAACGACGACAGTCGAAGCAACACAGAGGTCTATCAGAAGAAGACCTAAGACTTAGAGAGACGAGGCCTTAGCACGGCTAAGGGGCAAGACAAAGGGGGCGCTTGGATTCAGGTGGATGTACAAGAAAGACAAGTGTGAGAAATACAAGTACATGGGTGGTGGGTTTATATACGAAGGGAGTAAAGGATGACATAAGCAGAGAAGAGAAGGTCATGGAACATGATGGAACATTCATGACAAAGCGTCTATGACAAAAGATAAGTGGAGCGATTGGAAAGAGACCGGTTAGCGTGCAAATGGCGATTGGAGGATAAGGGATACGGGTATAGTAATAACCGGTCGAAGGGAAAGAGCGTCCAACGCGTTGCTGGGATGGGGTAAGAAATACTAGGAGACAAGCGTGTAAAGGGAGAAAAAGGAGGAATTGTAACAATAATAGGACCAGGTAGGGACTATTGTAGTTTTGTGGGACTTGAAGTCCAAGAACAGAGTCAGGGAATGAGGACAAAAGTGACAAGGATCCTAGGGCTTTTCTAGTGATGAAGAGTTGGTTGCAATATGCAGAGTGACTAGGTGTCATATGCCACCCTTCGACTAAGTCCACCTCCGAAACTCTGGACTCATTCACCTACGAACTCTGGACATTTCTCTGTGACCTCTGGTCACATGACCTTTGGACCTACCCATAACTCCATTTGTCTTCTATTGTTTTCTGTTTCCATTCCATCTTACCTTTTTAGTATTAGTTCCGCTTCTGTTTCTCCTCCGATAGACCTGTGCATAGCACAGCTCTGGTAATCCGGCTTTCTCCCTTCTGTCTTACTCAGCTCTCTTGTTCCGTCTTACTAATGTACATTCCTCCAGCTATACTCTGTTCCATCTTACAAATCCGATGCTACTCCATCGTATATAAACTCCTGTAATTATGGTGTAGCACCTTAGTTCGAATATCAATTTAGATTCCTCCGAATCCCCTCTTCCCACTTGAGTCCCCAGACTCTCCTCTGACCCTCTGACCCTCCAACCCTTGAGGATCACGAGTACAAGGATGCAACACATAAGTCCTGCATCAAGAGTCCTCACCCCCTCTGACCAACTCCGTACCTACCTGGTACTTCCGCTCTGACCTAACTCCGGACCCTCGCCTTCAGAGGACCCAGTCTTAACACTGGGTAACCCTAGGTGATACTAAGGGTTCGAGGGATGAGGTGGTGTTATGCAATGATGATGGTCAAAGCAACACAGAGACCAATCAGAAGATAACCTGAGATTTAAAGAGGATGAGGCCTTAGCACAGCTAATGGGCGAGAACAAGGGGCACTTGGATTCAGGTGGAAGTACAAGAAAGACAAGCATGAGAAACTATGATATACAAACGGCGGATTTAAATACTAAGGGAAAATGATGGTTATATAAGTGGGAAAAGAAGGTCATGGAATGTTGTAAAACATTTATGACAAAGCATCTATGATAAGAGATAAGCAAGGGCAAATAGAAGAAAGCTAATTACTGGTCAAATAGCTATTAGGTGATAAGGGTTGTTAGATATCATGGTAATCAGCTGAATGTGAAAGAGCATCCAACATGTTACTGGGTGAGCTAAGTAGTATATGAAAGGCAAGTGTAAAGAAAAAGAATAAGTTGTAACAATACCCTGAAAAGACCATTAAGTTCTTTAAACACATCTCAGCCTTATCAGTGAGTATCTCTCCCTCACTGCTTCTTTGGCTATTGCCTCTGCACCATTTGGAAGATAGTGCTTCTGAAAAACAGTAACTTTGTAGATGTAGATGTGGCCATGGATCAATATGCACTTACTGGAAATAAAAGTTCACTCAGCTTGATGAACATCACAACCTGATTTTGATTCTAACTAGATCAATAATCTGGATGCCAATTAGCTAGATCACATTGGATGGATTGCTCACCTATGCCATGACATTGAAGCATTGATTAATGAAGTTGAGTTAGCATATGTTCTCAAAAAGCTAGCTAAAGAAGTCCTTTAGGCTCCACAGCTGCATGTTCATTTGCACAATGCACAATATTAGCCACAGCACTTCCAAAGAAAAGTTTGCATTATGCCAATAATCTTTGGTGATATTCTAGACCATATCAATGGCCATTCAATTTTTCACAGCCATTCATATAACCAACAATTATCTATATTGATTCAGCTTGTAATCTTTCTCAAACATATTGGTCATTATGGGAATGCAAATGGAGCTGATGATCTAGCAGAATGGGCAGGAGTTAGTGTGGATATGGTGGCAAACAGCACTTATTATGTTATGATTGCATTGCTTGATTTTCATAACCACTTTATATACTTTCTGGAGGCAAACTGTTATGTTTGTCCTATTACATATGTCTGTATTCCTCTTTTCTTTCTCTTACTCCAATCCTAAACCTTTGTCATATGTTACATGAAGTGTCGCAAAGGAGATTTGGAATGACAGGAGTAGCCAGCATTCAGTCCAAAGGAGACTTGAAAGTAAGTGAAGGAGATTCTCAAGGAGGAAGCCTTGGAACACATAAAGCAACTCGATAGCATGCAGAGACTAATAGAGATCCAAAGGTGGTGGTTCAAGATATGACACTTGTATTATGTAGATCAAGAATGAGTTCTACTTTACATGCAGTAATGATATATACAGTATACCCAGGTGTATGTAAGTGGTAGAATGTGATGGAAACAGGCAGAACTACTGTGGATTGGCAAATATATATGAGTATGGTGAGAGTGGATGGGGAGACATGGCTGTTGTGAGAGAGGTGACCAGAAGAGGGAGCTGTCCATAGTATCGACCAAGAAAGAAGTCCAGGTCTCCTTCCAGTAGGAATCAAGGAACAGTGAGGGGTTAGAAAGTAGTGTATAAGTGCTGCCAGTTCAGTGAGATGACAAATATGTAATGTTCCCAGCTGGGCTCTGGGTTTTCACAAGAGAAGAAAAAGAGAAAAAGAAATGTATACAACAATACAACTGTAACAGTCATATGCCACTTTTTACAAATCCAACTCTGGTCTCCATTTCTCAACTCCACACCAACTCCAGTGTTATTCCCCTATTCTTGGGTCACCTGACCTTTAGACCATTTCTGTTCTCCTTTTGTATATCCTTGTTTTTGCTTAATCTGTTTGTACTAGTTTTGCTTCTTGTTCTCCTTCAGGACCTGTGCTTCACACAGCTCCAATACTCCAGTATTTGTACTTCCATTTTACTCAGTTCCTTGTTCCATCTTATTAATAATTTGTAATGCTCTGGTAATACTCTGTTCTGGCTTATCAATCCAGTGTAACTCTGGAGTATATAAACCTTGTAATATTTGCTATAGATACCTTAGTTTGAATATCAATATAACTACCTCCTATTCCTTTTCCACTTGAGTCTTTGGACTCTCCTCTCTGACCTCTGACTTTGAGGACCATGAGTACAAGGGCGTAACATATAAGTCCTGCACCAAGAGTCCTCACCCCTCTCCAACTCACTCTATACCCCCTTGGTACCTCTGACACTCCAAAACTCTGGACTTCCCCCTAGGAGGACCTGAGTTTAACAACCTTGCTAGGAACATTACCTTTTCATTGTATCACTGAACTGGCAGTACCTCTATACTTCTTTCTAGCCCCACATTATTTTCCCAGCTCCTATCAAAAGGGGTACCAGTATTATTCTCTCTTGTTCCTACCACTATAGAAATCCAGGACTTCCTACATATGAAATAATATGTTCCCCCAATTCCTAGGATCACTAACAATTGCCTGACTTCATTTTCTATCCATCCAGTCCATTCTACTAACCATCCTACCCATCTGGTCCACCTGGAACCTATTATTCAGTTACAGGATACTTCATTGGCCAACTGGAATGTCCATATCAGCTCATCCATATCCTTAGTTCTTTATTCACACATCTAGGCTTGCTGGTGAGTGCTTCCCTACTATCTTTTTCTTAGCTTCTATTATACCATGCTTGTGCTGCTACTCAAAATGGGCTTACTTCCTTTGTGACTATGATACTCCCCCTTATCAATTATGTTTCTTGGTTGCTATGGACTCCATTAGCATGTGATACTTACTTAGAGTCTTGGGTATGCCTGGACCATAAAAGGGTGTCTTCTGCATTTTTGAAAGGATTTTTCGTTTTTCCCCTTTATTACAATCCTAAGCCTTTTAGACTATCCACTCTCTACCCAGCTCATAGGCAAGAGATTCTACTGACATCATTGACTTTGCATACAACTATCCACCCTAGTACCAGCCAGACCTCCTGTTGAAAAGTCCCATACTAGCCTCTAAAGCTTGAGGAGTGCACAGATAGCAAATATGAATTCACCTGGTTGGGGAACAACTCCTAAACATTATCCTCCTACTTTTGTTCTCTTCTGCTACCCTTGGGATGAACCTTTCATACCCTTCTTCTTTAACCCTTGCTACTGCCTGTACACTATTTTTTATTCTTGATCTTCACAATCTAAGCACAATATCTTGAACCACCTTTTTAAATCTCTGTAAGTCTCTGCATGCTCTTAAAGTGCTCTGTCAGTGCTGAGGCTCATTCCCTTGTGCACACCCTTCATTTTCCTTTGTATCCTTGAATTGAACATTGACAACTCTTGATGTTCCTGATCACCTTGTTTACACTTCATATAACACAACCTCCCATGCAATGCAAAAAGCATGGGAGTTTGCTGAGTCTTGAAGTTGCTTCTTGTGGCACAATGGTGTCTTTGCAGCTAATGGGTCAACATTCAACCTATTTGCAAAGCCAAGCTTGTATGGTGAGACATTCTATGACAGAAAGTCTAGGTACTTGTTGAATTGTCAGGTGTGTGTTAACTTGCAAGGATAATAACAAACTCACATAGCTTCAGCTCCTCATGATGCCACATAATTTCATGATTGTTGACTATGGCCTAGATTGCCCAGAAAGTATCCACAATGCTTATGCATTCCAACAGACACATACTGCATTGGAGTATAAGACCATTCTGCCACAGGGGCATTGGATCTGGGCAGATTCAGCCTATCCCTCAAAGACATAATGTGCCATACCATTCAAGTGATGCAGGGGTAGAGAGTTAATATGCTGACAAAATACATACAACTGATATGTATTAAGATATATATCTAAAAAAGCTTTAGAATATACCACTGATGATCAAAACAGATCTGTGTTCATGTGGAGCATGCCTTTGCAGCACTAAAGGAATGGTTTCAGTCATTGTAGGAACTTCATCTCCTTATCCAATCTGAAGATGATCTTGAGTTTGTGGTACACTGGATTGAATGTTGCCTGATCTTGCACAACATGATCTTGCACTTTGAAAAGGAATGGATAACAAATGGGACTATTATGATAGGCCTGGATAGGAACTAACATATTCTCATGGAACCTGAGAGATGAGGAACAGAGGGTAAAGATGAAACAACCCAACAATTAATGAAAGTGTTGACACTTAAATGTAGATGCTACAGGCTGCTCAAACAGAACACAAATGGGTGAGTATGCACTAAGGCTCTCCAGTTACCAAGGTTGGAGGGGGAAAACCAAGAGAACAAATTGAGGTCCTCTGGCCAGCTCTTGGGCCTTTATATACTATCTCTACTATATGTACATGTTTATACTGGATCTACTGATATATATCTATATATGTCTATAACATGTGGTGTTCATCTGTATTACCATGAGGAGAATAGCCTTGGGGTTGTGTGGAATGGAAGGCATAGCTTTGATATGTGCCTCAAGCATGGATCAAGGGATGTGGAAGCATAAACATGCTGCCTGTGCATGTTAGAAGCATAGAACATGTGGTAAACACATGTATCATGAGTCATAATGACATAGCCATGCATTCTGTGCATGGATCTGAAACATAAGAAGCATAATTGATGACATGCAACATGTGCATGCATCAAAAGGAAAACATAACATGCGTGTAATGCATGGATCATGAGTCATGATGTGTTATGAGATAAGGAAGAAGCATAAACATGCAATGCATGTATGAAATGAAGGCATAAGGCATAAAAGAAAAGTGCATAGGAAAGATAAGGCACAGCCTCATGTCATAGATAAAGAGATAAGGGCTGTGCACTGGGCATAGGGTTGAAGATAAGAGATAGTTCATTGGGGTCAACTGTGACAAGTGTGAAAGTGAAGTGTCATATGTCTATAAAGTAAAAAAAGAATAAGAAAAGTGAAAAATATACAATAAGGTCCATTAGGGGCTAATGCCCATTCATCAGGGGTCAAGGACCATCATCTTATAGTCTGTAACAGATGATGTCCTAGGAAATTTCTAGTAGCAGATGTCTATTGCAATATGCAGGAAGATATAAGAATTTTGAGGCTACCAAGGAACAAGAAGACAAGGGACAAGGGGAGTTGTGCAACAATGATGGTCAAAGCAACTCAGAGGCCACTCAATAGTAGGTCTAGGACTAAGTGAGGACAAGACTTTAGCACAGCTAAGGAATGGGACAAAGAATGCTTAGATTCAGGTGGATGTATGAGATATGAAGAAAAAATATAAGCAACTATGGTAGGGACTAAGTACTGATGGTACAATATTGTCAAGGGTGTTTTTCTTGTATGGTAAATGTGAGTTGAAGTACAAGCAATGGTATCATAAGGAAAACAAAAAAGTTAAATTAACAATGGGCTTACTGAGACAAGATACATACTCAAAGAGGTGGAAGGAAGTGTCTGTGAAGGAAGTGGTAGAGGATAAAGAGGAACAACATATGAAATAGGAGACAAATTATAACAAAGACACTATCATATCCCATTCTGCCTATGTCAAAGTCCAAATCTCTGGACTCAACTCCATGCCAACTCCAGGCATTTTCCCTTCATTCCTCTGTTGCATAGCCCTTGGATCTTCTGTATCTCCTTTTGTCCATTCTTGTTCTCCATTTTATTTCTGTGTTAATCTCCTTTGTACTAGCTTTGCTTTTTGTTTCTCTCTGATAAGCCTATGCTTGCACAGCTCCAGTTTTTGGTATATTCATGTTTTCATCTTACTCATTCCTTGTTCCATCTTACTAATATTTGTAATACTCTGGTAACACTCTACTCTGGCTTATAAATCCAGTACAACTTCAGAAGTATATAAACTATGTACTTTGCTTTGTATTACCTTAGTTCAAATATTGATGACTATAATGCTCCCTGTCTCTCCATGTCTATCCCTTGACTTCCTGCTCAACAGACTCTGTCCACACCCCTTACTTTTTCTACACTCTTGTTCTATAAATCATCCCTGCACCTCCTATGATCCACCTAGGCACCTCCACTCTGAAATTAGAACATGATAGTGCATGAGAGTGCAACACATAAATCCTATACCAAATTCTACCCCCCTCAATTCTCTCCCATGCTAACTCTGACCTTAATCTCCTACATACTCCAAGGAATCTCTGGACCAATTTCCCACAGTCCCTCCAGACCCCCAGACCCCCTAGCATTGGACATCTAACAGACATGCCCCCCCTTCCAGAGTTAAAGATAGTGGAAAACCAGTTTGTGACAGACACTGGAAAAACAGACAATGGAATGGGCAATGAAAGAGGGTGTAGAGTTTAATGATAATGAAGATGATGCATTTCCCCTTGATGATCAATCAAGAGAAACACCAGGGCAACAGTTTTGGACACATTTGATGCATGCCTCCTTGAAGAATGCCACATTTGGATCTGAAATGGTTATTACAAACATACAAAGTGTTATTTAGGTTATATGAATATATGAACAGTATTGAAACACAGCCATAATGACAGAAAACACAAAAAGAAACAGAAAAGAAACAAATGATGAGATGGTGGAAGAAGGAAGAGAAATGGCAACATGATGACTTGAAGACAGATGTTAAAAAGGGGGAAAATATGTTACAAAAAGTTCAATGAGCATCCAGAGTGCTTAAAATATTAGAGAACTATGTAGTGAAATGACTAGCCCACTAGGACCAATCACTTACCATTAGACAAGTAGAGTAGCCTTATGCTGAAGTCGCTAGTGAGACTAGGAAAACTCCAAGAGAACAAGACTGGGGAAAACCCCTAGTGCTCGTCCTTGGCCTCTATATACTATTCTAATGTTTACATTCGTGTATGCTACATCTACGATATCCTGTGTCAGTGAACATGAGGAGTATGCATGCATCTAATAGAACTACTAGAACTAGGGTGTGCACTGGTATCTGTTGTGTAGCCCCAGTATTTCTGAGTTGTGTTGACTAGTTCTGACTTGTGCTTTGTACTTGCCTTCCATATCAGGAAAGATGAGTCAGCCATGAGGATTACCATGAGGTGCTTATCTGTGGCATGCAGCGTCCTTGAGGTTGGTAA
>JBBPTZ010000710.1:0-16060 GCA_038094315.1 Phylloporus cf. tubipes
TCTTTCGTGCAGGCGCAATCATTCAACCCAACGTCTGGCAAGTGTATTGGCACTTTCAGTATGCGTGTGTGATGACGTTGATTTGTCAGGGCAATATCGCACAACGAGGAAAAGTATCCCGATCCTGACATGTTCATGCCAGAACGGTTCCTGAAAGAGGATGGGTCGCTGAACGATGACAACGTTCCGTGGACCTTTGGATTTGGGCGCCGCATCTGGTGCGTTGGGGTCAACGCACGTCCCATGGTTCGAGTCCCTGATGCAGTGCATACAGTCCGGGGAGGCACGTCGCGGACGCTTCGTTGTGGTCCGCAATGGCGTGTATACTAGCGCTATTTCGGATCGAAAAGACGGAGGGGTCGGAGAACGTGAAATGGTCAACGGGATTCACGAGGTGCGCCATACTTCTGTCGAGGGGACAATGCGACGCAGACATGTTTTCGTTAGGAATCTATACCCGTTCCCCTGCAAGTTTATCCCGCGAGACGAAGAGATGGATGCTTCTAGGCTGGCGTCATTGATTTATGCGAGCCGGGTTGATTTGTAGCATCCGTCCTTGTTGTCTGCAAAGGGGACTCGCTGTCGGCGCTTTCGCCGCCACCTTTGTTCGTCACATTGTTACCACGTCGATCGACTTTCTCACCTCACATCCCGGCTTTCTATTCTCTCACTTGTATTCTCTTACCGGCTCGTCGACTTTTTCTTTCAAACTCACATCTATATTGCAGTGCACAGCGGATCATCTACATGTTTTTACCCTCGGCTTCCCTTTTCCCCTCTCTGTAACATCGTGCAACATGTATATCCTTTCACGACGACGACAAGTTTCTGTATGCAATTGAGGTGGACTCGCTGCGCATCCATGTCAAACCGACAAGGCTTATCCGTCCGTGGTCCCAGAGCCGCAACTTGTTAAATAATGTAACAACATAACCAGTATTCTTTTCCAGATGAATATCGTGATCAATTCGTGCGGGTGCAAGCCAAGAAGGGCATAACCTGGTGGACCTAAGAAATGTTCATTTTAAATGGAGTAGACCGGTTGACTATGTCACGGCTTCAAACGAACATACACTCATAGGCTGACTTCGATCTAAATACTCCACACCATTATATGCAAAAGCATTTGCACAGCGTCATGAACAAACAAATACGACAATCAGGATACGGAGCAGAGGTCACTGTTCAACACGACTTGCAAGGATTAGCGTTGTCAACTTCGAAGCATCCATCGTTTCGTCCCGCGGGGTCAGCCAGCACGGAAACTGGTGGGGATGCCTGGTAAAATCGTGTTAGCGTCGCACTGCCCCAACCAGGGAATCACGCACCTTGTCAGTCCTGTCGTCCATTTCACGTTATCTGACCCCACTGTCTTCTCGATCCGAAACATCGTCAGCATACACACCATCGCACACCACAGCGAAGCGTCCGCGATGTGTCTCCCGGGGCTGCATGCACCGCATCGGTCACTCGATCACTCTGACCAACGTTGGCAGCCACACGCACCAGATACGACGCCCGAACCCGAACGCCCACGGAACGTTATCCTCGCTCAGCGATCCGTCCTCTTGCAAGAACCGCTCCGGCATGAATGCACTAGATTTGGGATACTTTTCCTCGTTGTGCGACATCGCCCTGCAAATGCATCATTAGCACACGCACACACTCGGGAAGCCGATACGCGCACCACATATTAGGTAGAATGATTGTACCTGCATTAACAAATGAGCACGATCCATGGAAATAAGTATTGGCTTTGCTCGCCTTGCGGAATGTAATACCCTTCATACACGTCATCTTCAGTCGTGCAATGAGCTGCCCCTGTACCACGTCAATAGGGTCCGAAACGGTGTCAAGAATGAACGCACCCATGGGGAATACCGGATGTAACCTCATCGTCTCTCTCATCACCGCATCCACGTACGGCAACGACGCGCGGTCGCCAAAGTCGGGTAGTCGCTGACCCCCGACGACCCGATCAATCTCCGCCTGTGCACGACGTTGCACCTCTGGGTGGTTCATCATCAGATAGACAAAGATGACAAGCGTAGCATTGGTCTGTTGCCTAGACGTCACCCCACGCTCACAATCGATAGACGATCAAACGAACCGTCTCAACAGACGCTGACGATATCGCTAGTCTCCAAAAAGGGATGTGCACAATAGAGATCACCTGTATACAATGTCGTTGCAGACTCTCTGATGGCGTGCACGAGTTCAGGGTTGCTGGAATCGTCGTTGAGATGATATCGAGTGATCGCATCAGAGACCATGGACGGCTTTGCATTTCCTTCCTTCTTTATTAATCATTAGCCCTACATTCGGTATGCGAAGACAGATGTTTGGACGCACGACATGTCGTTTGACCCATGCATATGGTGTATTCAGTCCATCATAGGCTAAACGACGGGATTCAGCAGCGCCAGACATCCACCCCATTCCTGGAAACCACGCTGGCAGTGACATCACTATATATATAATAAGAAACATCAAGGGATCGCAAAGGGGTGCCACGAGGCTGATGACGGTAGCAACTCACCAAATGGAAATGCAGCACATAATGCATGTATCTCGGGTGTGGTGATACTGAGAATGATGTCTGCAGCACGTTGCATTGATGTTACGAACGACTCTCCGCCCTTGGTGTCGTATCCATACGTCACTTCCATCACAACCGACGCTGAGAACCTGTGGGTGCATCAACGGTAGGTACGACACCACGGAAGATGTACGAAACAGGACACGCACGTGGTAAAATGCATCGCATACTGGGCCGGGTCATCCAACAGACGTTCCAATAACTCGTATGCTCTGCGTAGTTGCCTACCGCGGTAACTCGCCGCCGCTTTGGCGTGAAAACTCTCGTGCAGCAATCGTCGATGTAACCTGAATCTCGGTCCATACTGTGTATTAGTGGTTTCCCATTCCCAACCAAACCTGCGTCCCCCTCAGGTTGAAAGTGCCAACGAACACGAAGAATAGTGAGAGGACAAACAGCGGGTCTGGACCGAATACAGGCCGATCGGAGTATATTCTCGAGCGCTTTTCGAGCAAGGCAGCCGCGACTTGTTCCGTGTTTAAGATAACGATATTCTGGCCCAGTACAGATATGTGAATGATATTGCCTGTGGAAGGACCGGACGTCGATATCGATACGCAACAGAATACGCCAACTTGAAGACATGCCGTACGTCTTTGACCATGCTGTGTATGTGAGGTATGGCGCGTCCTTGTCCATGTCCAGCACGTTTCCGATGAAAGGGAGCGGCTCCGGTCCAGGTGGGAACGGTAGTCTGCCATGGCCCGTGAACGACCGTCTGAACTTTTTTATGCCCTCGAGAGCGAATAGCGCGGCCACAAATCCAAGCAGCGCGGTGACATGGCGTGAGTGTGCGTGAAACGGAGTTGGTCCAAGAACGGTGGGAACAACGAGATGCAGGCAGTGTCATTTTCAAGTTAGTGCCACTGATGGGGATATGAGACGAATTTGCGGAAGGGCAAGGGGACACTATTGGCGGCGACTTACCTCGTCAGAAAGACTCTTACTTGTGTGCCATTCATGATGGGCAGGGAGCTTGGACATTGCGTACCTTTAATGAACAAGTGACAAAAATGAACAGACTCGGCGACCACACAATTATTTGGGGAGTTCAAGGTAGAAAACGGCACTCATTTCGGGATCTTTGTACGGATTTTGAGAATCAATTTGGCTCGCCAGCTTAACCATTCTGTACTTTGACAACCACCGTTTTCGCCGATTTCGCGTCGATTTCGGTCGCGATTTCGTCCACAGCTTTTGTCGGAGTTATAGCCATCGCTGTCGGGGCTTGTAATTGATACAATCATCGAATAAATATCTCTGTGCATCTTTCACTTCACCATGCCCTCCTAACCTGAGTAACTTTAAATATAAGACGGGTGGTCAGGAGAACGAAGAGTAATGAACGGTGAGTGGTACAAATGTTGAGCTGCAAGCGGCAACAAATTAGGAGTTGAAACTCAGTTGGCATTGCCGACTCTGCCGAGAGGGACCTGCCGAAATCGACTCTGCAGTGGTTTTGATCTATGCGTAGCGTGCTTCGTCAGGATGATGAGAGGGAGTACTGGATTCGCTATGTGGCTATGTACACGGACACTGAGGTATAAGGAGGGAAGGATATGGAGTGGGCGAGAAGCCGAAGGCTTTTCCGGCCCGAAGCTGCACACCGGGACTGATCGAGCTGTGAGGGCGGGCTGGGCTACCGAACAGCTAAGCTCGACCGACGTGACGGAGCGACGCAGCGTCGGACAGGGCCACGGTGCCGCTGGCGCGGTCCGTAGTCTGTGAGAGGGAGTGGTGGGCGGGGACGAGGCACTGTAATGCACAAAGTGCCAGTTACAGGGCAAAGCTCGCGCGCCCACTCCGGTTCTCACGCATAGACTAACACCTACGCGCGCCTCACTATTCGGCTAACGAAGGCTACCAACATTGCTGTCTCTCAAATCCGTACTCAAAACGACCCCAAAACGGGTGCCGTTTTCTACTCTGAACTCCCGTAATCATTGACGAGGGTACATAGAAGACCAAAAAAAGATCATAAACGTATACACAACTCCAACCACATATCCATCATAACCAAAAAACAAAAATCCCCCACGAACGCCGTGTCATCGCCCCAGCCAGGCGCTTCGGGGGAATTTTGGGAGCCCGAGTAACAGAGCGGTGGCAGAACGAGAGAAATCCAAGTCGGTCTGATCCCGAATGCGACAAGGCCGGACACCGCATTGGCAAGTACGTCCGACGCCCCATATTAAATTGATTCATTGACATTGCTTTCCCGATTTAGCATTGCCACGATCTGAGGACCGCACCGATTGGCGTGCCCAGTATTCTACGAACCTCCCATATTCCTAGTATGGTCTCGTCCTTTGCCCCTCACGATCGCGTCACTTGTCGAGCGTGGCCTTGCACCGAAAAGTTTCGAATCTGGCCCGGGGCCTGGCTTGGCCTGACCTAGGCTGTATATTCGTGCGCGAAGAGTCCACAGCACGGCCTCCCATCATATCATCATTGTCCAGCCAAGACGAGCGCATCATATCCGGGGTAGCTTATACCAGCCGAAGACGTGCACGTGAGGCTCAGAGAACAGGCTATCCCATGGCGGTATTCAAGCCTCTGAACAGTGCGATTTGGCTTGGCTACGCACTGCGCACTCGTCGACGGGTTCGTGGCTGCAGGATGCAGCACAGACTTGCGAGCGAGCGGGCTAATAATACACCTGCCATGAACGTATAAGAACGGGAGGCGACGAGTCCAAAACGCATCATCAGTAGCTCTCTCATCCAGTCGACTTACTTCCAAGCACATATACCTTCAAGTCAGTCATGAAGTACACCGCCCTTTTCGCACTCTCCTCGTTCTTGTTCGCTGGCGCCAGTGCCGTCAACTGCGATGGCGTCCAGCAATGGCTCGCTTCCTTCTCGGTGCGTTGTCCCTTTTCGAAATCCCTGCTCCTTGATCCGGCGGCTCACACGTTTGCCTTTTCCAGTACGTCACTGGCAACGAGGTGATCTTCAACAACGGCCTGTTCACCGCCAAGCAGTTTAGCTTTAACAACGCGCCGCCCACCCACCCCGACCAGTGGACCTCCAACGGCACGTGCTCGCCGCCCATCAACAACTCGGTCAGCTGCACGGGTGTGACCCCGTGGTCGAGCACGGTCTCGTTCACCAAGGGCAGCCAGGTCACCTTTGGTGGTCACCTGTGGACTGCCGTTCAGTTCACCCAGGCCAATAAGCCCGGGGACGCGTCTGGCTCTTGGAGGGACGGTGGCGCGTGCAAATAAACGCTTGATAGCCAGGGTATCGGGACGAATACGTATAAAGTATTGACATTCGTCGCCTGTTGTCCCGGTGCTTTCCTTCTTTATTGTTCGTTTGTTCGTTTTGCGGTTTTTTCGATGCGAGCGTACATAAATATTCGAGTTGAACAAGTCACTAAGCTGGCATAGATCGATGGCGCCGACTTGGCGGAATCCATTTCTTCATTTCGTGGAACGAATCTGCACGGGAATGGGTGCGAGTGCCTAGAAAAACCATGTCATGATCTCGCCTCTCAAGATCTCAATTCTAACCGGTGTGCTCAACGCACCTCGACAACCCGAGGCCTCTTCGTCTTTTCGACCGAAATAGCGACAGTACGCATACCATCGCACACCACCCGCAACATGTCTCCCCGCGTGGGTCAAGCGACGTATCGTGCATCTTACAAGTCAATCCTCGTGTGGTTAATGGGGTATGTCAGGAGTCGGAAGGGAATACCGTAAAAGCCATCCATGGTCTCTGACGCGATCGCCCGGTATTTTCTGAACGATTATCGTAGGTCTCATCGTCTGACCGTGGACAGCTACGATAACGAGTCGAGTCCACCGTCCACATGAGTCTAGCTTTTTCGTCGATGTGACCACAGGCCGAATCAGTTTGGAGAGGACGTATCCGTGGGACTTGACAAGGGTTGTAAGCACGTTCGAAACCTGAAATTCACACTCCTATTCTTGCACATAACTGAGGTATACATCACAACAAAACCCACAACGTAAAAACCAACCGGACCGCACGTGAAATTGACAAAACACCGGTCATGGCGTCAAGAAACAAACAAACAAACTCCATCGACGAAAATACAAAAAACAATCGACACCGACAATGTGCCAACAAAGGACTAGAGCCGTGTGTAGGGAAACCACCGATACTTGGACGCAAATGTGAACGTGTCACGTTTTACAGGCATTCGCCGCAATCCTCCCACGAACCAGAATCGTCACCGGGTGCATTGTACTGGACCCACTGAACGGCGGTCCAGAGGTTGCCGTTGTAGGTGACCTGGTTACCGGTGGTGTACGGGATGTTGCTCGACCACGCGGGGACGCCCGCGCAGCTGACCTTGTTGTGGATGGGCGGGGTGCAATAGCCCTCGAAAAGCCATTGGTCAGGATGGGTGGGTGGAGCGTTGGCGTAGGTCCACTGCTTGGCGCTGTACAGTTTGTTGTTGAAGATCACTTCGTCGCCCTTGGTGTACTGGCGAAAGGGTGAGCACCGTTTCGAGGAGCAGCTCCATGAACAACGTACCGCAAAGGAATTCTGCCAAAGCTGGACGCCGTTGCACGAGATAGCTTTGACACCCGCTAACAACGACAAGAAAGAGAAGAGGGCGAAAAAGGTAGGGTAGTTCATGACTGAGAGCGTAGTGTTTGGTGGATCAAATGAGTAGGAAGCTCGCAAGAGTACACTGGGTAAAAGCAGCTTGGCTTTGGAGTAGACGGCCCCCCCCTTCTTATACAACTTCGTGAGCATACTATAATATAGCCTGTTCGCGTCTGTGAGAGCTAGAGCAACATTCTGGAGTCCCAAATCGGACGTTGAGCGGGATATCGTCATGGCGTAGTCCTCCTTGGGCCACGCCGTACACATGGATATCGGCAATCATACCCACGGCGCCCCGCCGCATCAGATTTTGTCGTAATCGCCTGATAATTCCCCCGCAGGTCGTTCGGCACCCTGTCGAAGAGTTCTTCGGTTCCCATGTTTGGAAGGAGCCTTGACCTGCATTTTTTGGCTGTCTCAGCCGTCGCCCTACCGGCCGAAAAGAGGTCAAAAGTGTCGTCATATCGTAACCTTTGAAGACGCATGTCGCCCTTTAGCTGCAACTTTATACGGTATCAATGAAGCAAGTATTTTTGGGGTCCTATAGGACGACGACGCCTGAGCAAACCACAGCCGTATTACGCCGCCGCTTTGCAAATCGAAGAGTGGCTTTTAGCGCGGTTTTTGCCCATCTATCGAAGGACGTCTTGGCCGGCTATCGGGTTTTAAATCCAGTCACAACCTGGTCACCACAGTAAGCCCGCTGCGCAAATTCACTTTGTATAATTACGACAATATTGGTCTTTTTGCGGCCTGTGATTGAGCGGCGGTCCGCGTTTACAATAGTGGTTCTTGAAAATGGAAGACAGAAACTGCTCTTCGGTTCGCAGATGGCCGGTCGGCCTGGGAAGGTGCCACTGGCGCCAAGTGATTCGAAAGGGATGCGAGATGCGGCAACGCACGTAAAAGAATACAAATTCTGGAAGCGATGGGAGTGTCTCGATCGGACGAAAGCCTTGTAGGAGAGCAAGTCGAAACCAGACGATTGGAAGCAAGACGACGACCGTGCCAGAATGGATGGGAGGGTCGACATCAAGACTCTGAAACAAATCAGTGCTAGGGGGCGGGGGGGGCATCAGTAAGTCGGAAAAATGGTCCTGACTGGTTTCAAACTGGTTTCAAACCAATCCCTCGGTAAACACTTAGCCGAGACCCTTATTCGCCTTTTTAGATCGGTGTCAGGTGCCCTGTTATCACTCAGCTTACGAAATAAAAGAAGAAACACAAGTCCGAACATAACGTAATTTTTAAACAAATAAAGCCCCCAGGGACTGCCAAACATATCCAGAGCTCTGCCAAATACAGTAGTAAGTCATACTACGCGGCGCTCTCGCGTGATCGACGCAGTGCACGGGTCACATCAAGTCTGCCAAACCCAGTCGCGCTCAGTGAACCCGCGCACAACGACGGCGCTCATGACGCGCTCACGACACAGCCAGCCCAGACGTGTCCATCCATGGCGCGACTGCGACAATGTCACGCCAGCGATGGCCGCGTGACCTCCCGATGGATCACAATGCAGGGACATGCGCGCGACGATAACACGGTGATCGCGACAGCCCGCCACTGCGCCATTGTGGTCGCATCCAGGTGAAGGATTGCCTGATGCAATGGTGGGCCCTCATGCCCCCGCCCGGTATGTTGCGCGAATTCATGTTCTCTGCTAATTAACCCACATAGGCTTGTGTGCACTGATGCCTACTATGCATCAGCATCGATATGGGCAACCACGTGAGTCATGCGTATGGGTACTCACGGGTACGGGTTGTGTTTGGGAACACATTCCAAAGCGTGTGGCTGCATGTCCTCGTGTCACCGTATTCCAACGAACGTGACGTGCCGCACCCTCACAGGCCTCACCTGCCACAAGACGAGCACGACCACTCGTTGAGCGCCAGACAGCGACGACGGGTGTGAGGGCAATGTGACTGCGTGCCACAATGTGCCCTCTCCACCCCCCACTGCATTGTCGACTAGAACGACGCGGCGCAATGGCAGCGACCAGGCCACCACTACCACTGCATCGATGAGGACGCGTCCCGTGACTCCTGTCCAACCCCACCGTATCATCGACGAGGACGATGCAGCGCAGTGTCAGCAATCACACTACCACCACCGCCGTGTCGTCGACGACGAGGGCGAGGTGTCCCCACGACTACCCCCACCGTGTCATCGGCAAGGACAGCGCGGCGCAGTGGCAGCAACCACGCCACCATTACCGCCGTGTCGACAACGACAACGACACGTCCCGTCCACCTCCCACCGTGTCGTCGATGAGAACGGCGCAGCGACCATGCGACCACTACCTCCGTGTCGTCGTTCATTGACAATGCGTCCCCGTCCCGTCCGGCTCCCACTGTGTCGTTGACGAGGACGACATAGCGCAGTGGCAGTGACCACGTCCGCTACCACCATGTCGTCGTCGTGTCGACACATCCTGGCCAGCCCCCCAACCACACCATTTTCACCAGCATAGCAGCAGCACAGCAAATGACAACAACGCAAAGGATGCACCAATGCATCCTTTTCGTTGTTGTCGTGCATGCTGTCCGGTGGTAGCTACTTGCATGTACATTTGTAGCACCTGTGGATACACCCGCACCACGGGTACGGGTGCGGGTGTCAGCGCTGCTACCCGGGTGCACCTATGACCCGCACTGGTATGCCACACCCCTACTGTTCCCTAAAGATGCGTGCCCGACCGTAGACGCACAAACAGACTGACGGCGGCCTACTTTACTGCTTACATAATAAGTACTTGCATCGGACGTGTAGTGACCATGCCCGTAACATATTACCATATTAGTACAAACAAGGGAAGTAAAATATTTAATTTGTGAATGGAGTGTCCTATTGTGTCATTGTATTATGTCACTGCTGGTACCTTAGCTCGTTAAGCGAATAGAAGCTCGAGTGAGAACAGGGCACCTGACAGAGTGTTGTGTGCCCTATTACCATTATGGCGCACTTTGACAGCATGACAGTTAAAGTCCGGCATCAGGGAATAACACCGAGATGGTCCGATTTCCTGAGGACCTCGAACACCACTTGGCAAAAAAAAAAAACCGAAGGTATATATTCATTGCCCTTCTGTCTACCCTCCCATTGAACACCCCCACCTTCCTCGTTACTGTCTTGCTGGCCTTCGCCAGCCGAAAAATGAGGCGTGCGAGCCTTTCCCTGTAAGCACCACACTTCATTCTATGCCTCGTCTAGCGCTCACTGCCCTCTTGCTCCTTTTCGACGCATCCCATCACTTTTGACAACCGACCTTCTCGCCCATTCTCCTCCTGCCGGCCTTCACCAGCCGAAAAATGAGGCGCGCAAGCCCTTCCTGTAAGCACCACACTTCATTCCATGCCTCGTCTAGCACTCACTGCCCTCTTGCTCCTTTTTGACGCATCCCATCACTCTTGACGACCGACCTTCTTGTCCGGTCCCCTCCTGCTGGCCTTTGCTAGCCGTAAAAGAAGACGCGCGTGAGTCTTTCTCTGTAAGCACCACGCTTCATTCTGTGCCTTGTCCAGTGCTCACCACCCTTCTTTGACGCATCCCTATCACAGACTACAGACCAAGCCAATGGTGCTGTGGCCTTGTCTGCTCCATCTCCGATTTGCCGGTCCCATTCCCCAGCCTGTCGCAGCCAAACTTGATATTTCTCCCCTCAATTCTACCCTAATCATCACCATTAATACTCGCTGTATTGTATCTTAGATAATTTCACAGTGCCCAAATTTCCCGCCTCTCACTTTGCAACCCTTCCCCAGGTATGCAGTTTCGGGACAGAAGTCTCGGGCTTCTCACCCACTCTATTCCAGTCGTTGTAGATAAACTCTAGTATATAGCTACCCAAATACTGTGAACTATATGTATAACAACAAGACTATCACAGGTGTGGATCGCATTCAGGAGATCTATGTACCTCTAATCCATGAAATAGTTGTGGTGGATAACGAGCGCCCTGGCCTGAAAAGAGATGGCAAAAGTGGCCATCAGGTGTTTGAGCTCAAAATGAAATGGTGAGTACACATGGCAGCAGCAGGTAACATACTTTAGGCTAGGAAGGGGTAGTAAGTGCGGCCAATGGGCGTTTGGTTTGCAATAAGGCAGTGAGAATGACCGACGAGCAGTGGTGCTCCGAACGATCCAGTAGTGACGGGTGGCACCGCTAATGTGTATTCAAGCCGAAAGGGTCAGCATGACTCAAGGACGAGGGCGAGAAACTTACCTGTATCATCTCTGATCCGAATAGACAAGGACTAGTGCAGCTACAATAAAGCCTGTCAACAGGAGGGCGGTGGTCATTTCGGTGCAGATAGAGTCGGTAAAAAAAAAACGGTCTGGTATATGGCGTAAGTAAACGAACTCCCGAGGTGACAAACATACTCGCCTGGTGTAGACCTGCAGCATGCTCCTTGGCCCTGGTGGGCCGCACACATTCTGGTGTAAGTTGGCGGTGCTGGCGATGATGGTAGTGGAGTAGAATACTGGCAATGCGTGGTGGCGAAAGTGGGTGTGCGAACATTACGTGTGACATGGCTGTGTGACACTGGCCCGTGCACTGAAGCTCTCACCATTCCCTACTGAATACTCGCCGCCGTACTGCAACGGCCCAGCTCACTATTTAAACGGTACATTGTCCTCATGAACTCTCCAGGAGGCAACTCCCTGATGAACTTCTCCAGTCATCAGTGCGCTGCGCTTGCGCAAGCATGAGCGATTCTGGAAGAAGCTGGGCTCTCTCCAGACATCAAGTCTCTCGTTTCTCGTTCATCCTCGCAGCTGTCCTCTCGCTCTTCCACTCCTTCAATCCCTCGCTATCCCTCCGTCGCTGTCACCGCTTCCCGATACATCCCACCACCTGCACGTGCATTCACTCAAGACAAGATCAACCAGTGGCTCCACTGAATCAACCTCAAACTTACGGTGCACCAAATCGTCGTCCACAATCCTGGCATCATTGTCGAATACCCACAAACTAGAGACTCTGACGATCGTGCTGTCGCACACCTCTTTCCTGTTGATCCAGACGATTTCAAGCCGCCGCAATCGAACTTCCAGTACTCGTTGGGTGATGACCATGGCGGGCGGTCAGATGTCTATTGTAGTCTTTTGACCAATGTCAATGGTGAGCGCGTTCTCTGTAAACGCCACTTTTGGTCGTGTAAGTATCCCTTTCAATTCCACCAACCACACACTAATTGTATGACAGGCCAAGGCCTCAAGGTTTGCTCATCCCACAGTCAGACGTCACAGGCCAGTTTGGCGCACTGGTATATGAACCGGGAACAGGTTGGCGCCCAGCTCGTTCTCCCTGTATGGGTCGACAATGCCAAGGCTGAGGTCTTCATGAAGACGCTTGGCCTCTTCTGTTCCCTCACTGAGCATGGGTGTTCATTTCGAGCTACCCTCGACGCCGAGACAATGCCAAACGAGGGGTCTGATTCCGACACTGAGCCTGAGCTGGATGGTAGCACACTTCCGCCTGGTGCTGCCACGTTAATTGAACGGGCTCGTCGAAGTCAGCGGAAACATCCAGATGACAGTAAAAACGAGTGCAAAGGAAAGCTCGTGATGCAATGTGATCGCTTCAATCATTATATTATTTCATATGGTGTTTGTTGTTCGGCCTACAAGTGAACTGATATAATCACAGTTGTCAATATCGTACAAGAGATCAGCGTGCGCATCTAATTTTACGAAACCTGCAGGAGTATGACATCGAGTACTTGCGTGCACTATTGGAGAATGACACGCACAAGATCGCGCAATGTGAAATTGCTGCCATGCAAGGAGGTTATGGTCCACGTATGCCGTGCACATTCACTGCCCCACGATCACAACAAAAGCAACTTTGTCGTACGTAGCACATTTTCCTTGCTCTTCATATTACTAATAGATACTCAGCTCATTGGCATCACTATGCTGATGGCTCGCTCGCCCAAGGAGACCTTCTTCCTTGGGAACCCACACAGTGCAAGGCCAAATTCTATGTGTACACACCTAATGATCTTCGTGCCTGTCCTCGTATTGTCGTCATTTGTCGAAATCCGCATTCTCACGCACCACCAGCGCCTGTGAAGTTACTGCCCATGCTATATGACAACCTAAGGAGACTGCTACATGACATGGGATGGCGCCTAGCTGATGCGACACCACGACGTGTGATGCTTGACTCTGGATTTATCCATGGACTCCAGGATTTACTTGGCTGGGAGTCTAGTCGAACTCCAAGTTTATCTGATCTTCATCCGTCACTCACAAACCTTGATTATTTACGGCACCGTATCAGTGATATCCGCATTGAGAAATTTCCACACGGAACGGGATTTGATGGTATGTCCATCCTGTCTTTGTGTAAGTACCATTAACTAATTTCTGATGGCAGGTGTTCTTCCGTTGATTAGCAATTCACTTGATGATTCTCGGTGCTATGTTCGATATGCCGAAACTCATGAAACAAGAGGTGGCAAGTTTCAGCTTGTTGTTTGCATGTCACCCACCATGTCACATCAGCTAATGTGTGCAACACACCTATCTATTGACATGTCATTCAAGTGTGTCAATGAACACTGGGAAGAGTTCGAAATTGAAACATGGGATAGCAATCACATGCGGTGTAAGCTATTATTATTCTTGAAATTACATGCATTAATAATATGAACAGCTGTTGTTGTTGCCCGTGCATTCACAACATCAGAGTCAGCTGAAGCACACCATATTCTATTCTCTCATATTTTCAAAGTTGCAGAGAATGACACAGGACTACAAATCTCATTTCATTACATGTCTGGCTATGGGATCCAGTCTATTGTAGCTGATGGACACCGGGGCCAAGCAATTGGTAAGTTAAGACTATATAAATATAATTATACTAATTATTCCTTAGGTCTGGGCAAATTCTGTGTTGCACTTTGTGCAGGTAATCAAATGTCCTGCAGATATGAACCCCAGCGTCGTCTTTGTGATTTAAATCCCTATGATCATCTTCGCTGAATATATCGACTTTGCACAGTTCATTTTCAACGCAATGTTCAAAAAATCAAGCCAGCTGTTTCTCCAAATGCATACAGAGCCATGCTAAGTATATCATCTTTTGAGGTGCTTCCAAACTTCGAGCATATACTTCAAGTCATTAAAAGAGGGGGCAAAAAAGCTCAAGGTATGTGTTCTCAAATTAAAGATAGAGATATAATAAGCATTCCTACAGCATGGTTGGCTGACAAACAATCAGCTCATTTTGTCATACCAGCCCTATATTTTCCAATGAGCTTAATGCCTGCTAACATTTGGAAAGCCTCTCCAACAACAACAAATGGAAATGAGCAGGCACATCGAAACATTAATCGGGATGGGACCAGTCTTACCTTACTTGGAGGTGTAATGCATGGTCAAGACTATGATGAGCGCATGGCCAAAAGTATTGCAAGTCATTTACAATATGGAATTCTCAGTCGGGATGTTGCATCTACTCATGTTCATCGAGCATCACGTGCTGTTTCACGACTTGGTAGGTGAACATTTATACCCATCCTCAATAGAACTAATGTAATTACAGGACTTTACCAACGCAAGCAATACAAAACAAGCTCAAAACTACCCATAATCTCTGAACATTCCAGTGCCAAAGACAATACCATAGCAGTCGTACCTATCACTACCCAAGTCCAACATCCATCAGTACAAATCACAGACAGGACATATACAATCTCAACATACAGCACACTCACAGGAGCACTTGACACCGAAACAACAGTCACGGACTATCAATCATTCAGTATGCAATCAACAGAAGTAACCATACCGGATCATGAATACCTCAGCCATTATCACCTGTCATCGTATAGCTCTCTCACCGGAGCACTGGGCAAAGGCTGATGACAATGGATTGGAGTTCTGCAACATACATTAGATAGCCTAATCCTTCATTTGTAGAAGCGTACAAACAAGCTTGGACTTACCGTCAATACCATGGTTATAAACTAGACTCTGAGAGTAGAACAAAACGACAAGAATAAAATGATGGCGGCAAGAACAAAACGACAACAGCAAGAACAAAATGACAGCGACAAGAACAAAACGACAGCAACAAGAACAAAATGACAGTGACAAGAACAGAATGACAGCGACAAGAACAAAACGGCAAGTAACAAACAGGTAAAAGTAACGAACAAAGCATCAACAGGAATCAGAGGATATCCATACTAACAACGCGACATCCTGGGACACTGAAAGAGAACGGGAAAAAGGAACCATGGGAGAAAATGCCAACGCTCACCGGACTTATATATGGGGTACTTCGCTTAGCTCAGGGATTGTTCTGGAATGTTCTGCCGACTTAAGCGAGCAGTTCCCGGGGACCATCCCCTCGTGACCTGTGGGAAATGCCCGGACTTTTTACCCCTTGCAGGAACGTCACGCCGTAATGCTTATCCACGGTAACAGGGCACTACAAACTCCACCTGACACTCATGTGCAAGTGTGGTCGATCACCGGCGGGGAGCAGAGACAGGACGCATTCATGACCTTGCATTCATCGTTTGACGTGGGTGATTTATTTGGATGTCTTTCATTTTCGACGAGTACGGTTTATGTTGCCACGATGGACGAAACGGGGGGTTACCAGGGCGTTTGTGTCATTCTCTACTAGTGGCACAACAGGGTACTCGTTATCGCTGTCACGGAGGTGTTCGAAAGACCGCGTGCATACGGGCATGTTTATTGCGGGTCGGTCTCCCGTGTCGTCATCATTAGTGGGTCTCAAATCCCGACTTTACGATCCCTTCATTTGCCGAGTTTTGAAGCGTGTGAAAATTTACATGACATAAATATGAGCTCCGATCAAACCATATGATTGATTCTATTCTAATGGTGAACA
>JBBPTZ010000711.1:0-16060 GCA_038094315.1 Phylloporus cf. tubipes
AGCCCTGTCTTTTTGCTTTCTTGACGGTTGTCCTTACATTGATGCTTGATACAGTAGACAAACAACAACTCGGCGGGGTCGGACGGGAATACATATGTCATGGACACTCCCCGCAGTTGCAATTACCTTGCCGGCATGGATGTTGTGCAGGTATTGTCGGTCTGGTTCGGCTAGTATGGATGGGACACATTCGTAACCAAGGACACCAACAGGAATATGCGGCCCCAAGCGGGCAACAGTCTGCTTCGACTTGCCAACTTGATGTGTGCGCGGATATGACGACGTCTATCTCTATCATCTACTTTGTACCTGTATACATTGCACTTGCATGTGCATGAAACTTGAATGCCACGTAACCACTAATACACCCTCACTCTCTTCGCGAACTGGTCAGTACCGCGTTCGTTGCCGTCGTTGTCGTGCTCATCGTCGTCGACAGAATAAAACTTCTCGCAGTGCGCGCCTTTTTCCATCCACTTCTAGGTACCACTCTGACGTCTACCCAAGAGAGCTCAAGTTAGAAACGTAGTCAAGACGTTTACCTAACCTGCAGCACCCAAGCCTCCAGTTTTTTCTACCGACCTCGGACGATGATCGGACTGACGCGACTCATATCATTGTTGGGTTGCGTGCCACCTGACAATTCCACGTTGAGTCAGCTCTCCGAGTCAAAAGTCTTTCGACTGTCGAACAACTGGGCCAGCCAAGAGCCGAGATCTTCTGCGGTGACGGCGCGAATTTCTGTGCTCGTGTTCCAATTGCCTTGGTCGACCAAGTCCCAGAGTGTTATTGGAATTTAGAAAGATAGGATGTTGCGATAGCCACTCCATCCATCCCTTGGTTACATCAATGCTGGAGAAAGGCGTCGTTTATCGCGAACCCCGGTCCCCTATGTGTATGTCGACAGACGATTCTCATGATCGATGCTTGTTAGGTTGCACAATTACCTTTCCCGTGAATGCTTACAGCATTTGGCACAGATGCGGGTGCGGCTGGAAAGATGGCTCGACTCGGACAAGATATTAGGGAGATGATCATGTCTTCTCAGGTTCTCTCCAAACATCGAGGTGCTATGCACTGGTAAAGGAGCCCCGTGGAGATTAGTATTGCTTAATGCCGTACCACGGATTAGGAGTTCCCTAAATTTCATCTCGTGATGTTATTTGCTCAGTGGCGAGTCGAGCGAGGCGGATTGTGCAATGATGCATCGATGCGAATAGCCTGCAGGGAATGGATCGAGCCAGAGCATATCCAGCTCAGGCCCGGGCGAAATCAAATGAAGACTTCTGCTTTCCAAACCGTTTTGATCCACTGGCAGGGTATTTGCCATTACCAAACAAAGGCGCCAACAGGTAATTGTGGCGTGTTCTTTGAGCGATCTGGCATCGACTAGCATTGGGAATCGCTCTTTCAAACCGTGTTCTTTTTCTTACTGTATAAGAGCACTCGACGAATATGTATAAAGAGGTATTAGGAGTGTGAATGACTTGAACATTGTATCCATAATCGCCAAACTCGGGCTTGTGGGGCCGTGGTTGACATCGGACCGACTTCATCTGAAGATGGGGTTCGTGACGTTCATGGCTGGATGGGTAACACCCTCGGAGTTCCAGGTGTGAATACTCTATTCAGAGTCCGTCCCTAAAGAGTGTACTGAAGTACAGATATTGAATCAGCCAACGCGTTCAAAGACTATTTTGGTATCGAGGTTTCCTTATCTAGCCATCCCCGGGCTCGTCCTGCTCAAAAGATGTGTCGCGGTTCCTTTTGGTATGCACAGGTGGGTATAAATACGAGGCTGCAGACCGGAGCGAATCCAACAGTCCGTTGGATCATATCACTGCTCATCCCTTGCAAAACACCACCTGAAATGACCCCCTACGAAATTCCCATCGATGTACGTACCCGTGTCTCTCGTAGAGGCTCGATCCCGATGACGCCCTTTTTAGGTCCAGGAGGACGCGCCTGCGGCCGTCTCTTACCCTGTCGCATACGAAGCCATCAACACCCCCTTTGTGCGCCTCTTGAGTTCACTGCAGCGTGTTGTATTTAACGTTTTTCAGTGGCTCCCCGGTATTACTAATTGGTTTAAGGGTGCCTCTGAGATCATGTCTGAGCAAGCGTTGGAGGATGCCTAGTGCCTAGGAAAGAAGACGAATGCGAGTGCCCAAGTTTTCATGCAGCGGTAGTGTGGTTTGCATACTTTTGTATGGTCTGAACGATCAACGTCGAATCTTGGGTGCTTTTTGTTTGGAATGATGTTTCACGTCCATTCGCAGCCCGTACCCCGTTATACAGAAAAACGAGTACGTTTTTGGAAGAGGGCCAAAATAGGCCCATAAAAGCTCAGTCGATGTACGCAAACCAGATACGGCGCGTTACAATCCACGAGGATGTGCGATGAGTCAGCCAAACCAGTCGGTCTGTGCGCTCGTTCAACTGCAAATCCCTAAAAATGACGTACATATACTGTACAACATGGCAAACGATGCGGCGCTCGGGGCATAGTCACTTGGCATTCAAGATGTTGCTTGTCAACATCCAGAGTCTCCGTGCAACGCTAGACGGGAGATAAAACCTTTTGTGGTGACGGGGCGAATTCCTGTACTTGGGTTCCAATTTTCTCGACTTCCATAGCGTTATTGGAATTCGGAAAGACGGAACATTACCGTAGTCACTCCATCTCTTTGTCGCATCAATTCTTGTAGCTTGTTTGACGATCCCTGTGTCGACAGATGACTCTCATGATTGACACACCCCGTAGTGGCAGATAAACCTATGATACCAGTGGCAAATGTACTTGAGATGATCCCAATGAAATCATAAGTCTATCAAGGAATTCAGGGGTTGAAGCTCACCTTTCGCCAGAATGGAACGAATGAAATCTCTTGGCAGTCATCGATCATGGCCGGTCGAGCGGGGCCCCTGGAATGTATCAAAACCAGAGAACTCAAGTCGTCGACTTCCGAGGAGTGTCAACTGACCTTGGACCTTAATGTGGTCCGACGGACACAGACCTTTATGCATGAAACGAAATGCTGTCCAATTGCCGAAGTAGTCCACCTGGAATGTTGCACATGTCCGTCCGACGGCTCAACATAACTCTGGTCGCGTGCAGCGGGAGATACAGAGAGCGTTCAAACGTTCAAGTTCCAACATTTGCAAGTTTCAGTAAAAACGTTACCCAAGTTCCTAAGCTCCACTCTGAGAAGATCAAAATATGAAGAATGGGCACCGTCCTGCAACGCTACAGTATACGGATGGATACCGGAAGCTGAATGGCATGCCGTTGAACAAAAGGGAAGAACTTCGAACTCCAGCGTCGGATACCCGGGACCACCCGGGCCGGGGTTGTGTCGCACGGTCACAAGTTGGTCTGTCTCTTCACGACTCGAGGCTGGTCAGACTGTATCGCGTTCATTACCGTCGTCATGGTCGTCATCGGCCTAAAAGTTTCCGCAGTGAACACGCCTTTATTTCTTGCTGTAAGCCACCCACCCAGTACGTCCCACTGATCCAACAGCACATTGACTCGTTCTAGACTTCGTCCAGGACGTCCATATGAGAGAACTCCGAGAAGCATGAAAAACGACCCGCCACAGTCCGTGTTTATTCATCGTTTAGCTTGTATTTCTGACCTGATCTCGCAGCCCCAAACCTAGAGGCATTTTCTTCAACCACACTTCTTACAGATCTCGGACGGTGATTGGAAGGGCGCGAATTTCATTTTTGGGGTCTTTGGGTTTCTGCCTTGTTCGTTAGCGTGTGGCTGCGCAACCCTCGTAAGTAGGCGACTCTTATTCACGCACAGTATAATCCAAAGCGTACAGGTTCCCTTGCTGTTGACTCCTCTGTAAGAGATAACCCTGCCCATGACAGTGAATTACCAGGCCACTCGACTTCATGTAGGTAGTACTGCAGCCATTTGCTCGTTTAATCCATCCCGCGATGTGCTGACCAAACGTGGCAGAGGCTCATGGTCTCATAAAATACCGTGATACTATTGTCGTCTCTGACGAAACCCGCATACTGGCACACGGTACTTTTCTACATCTCCTCTCGAGTTTGCCACCCTTCTTGGCCAGTCTGCTCCGCAAACATTTCTTTCCATCTTCTGTCATATGTGACCTAGCAACTGGTCGAGCTAAGGGTCGACAAGAGGCACAACCTGGAGTTGTATCCTGATGAATATGCGCCTTCTCTACGCCTGGCCCTCCCACCATCTTAGACGGAGAAGAAAAATGTGCACCATACTGGCGTTAATGAGATACAAATGGGTGACATTGGGTGCTCCCGTGCGGTGGCGGTTCCAGCAGGTGGAAACATTGTTGAATGTGTCGATTAGACGTTTGGCTGAGAAGTCAGGGCAGTGTTCGGGAGTAGTAGCACAATGTGTACCCTGCCTTCTCCGATTCTCCCAAACCACTGTGTTCAGTCGAGTTCGTTGAACCAACTGGTCCCAGAAGGTACTTATATCTTCTTTTTGTTAGCAAGCAAATGCTGAATACAGGTAGCCGTGCACTCGCAAGTTAAACGAGGTCGCTTGAGCGCGAATTCGCACCCTAATTTCCTCACATTCCGCCAGCCTCATGGATTCACAAGGTGCATATTTTACGAGTCCGTTTCCAGTACAGTGAAATGATCCATCTACCTGTCAGTCAAGGAGTTGCATTCACGGGCAAAATCTCTCGGTGCCAAGTTTACACAAAGAGACGAGTCCAATTACATCGACGAGGCGATCATGCTCAATCGTGAAGCACTGGAGCTATGTCCACCAGGCCACCCCAAACGGTCTGTTTCTTTGACTTGGCTTGGAATCCATCTTTCGGCTCGCTACAAACTGCTTGGGGGGACACGGGATTTGGATGAAGCGATTGTCTTTGGTCGAGAGGCCCTACAGCTCTGCCCACAAGGGCACCGGGCGATATCTTTGAACAACCTTGCCGTTCATCTCTCAACTCGCTACAAACAGCTTAGTGGGATGCAGGATCTAGATGAAGCCATTGCTCTTGATCGAGAAGCGTTGAAAATCCGCCTACAAGGCCACCCTGATAGGGCGAGGTCTTTGAACAACCTTGCAGACCATCTCTCGACTCGTTACATACAGCTTGGGGGGACCCACGACCTGGATGAATCCATCATCCTTGGTCAAGAAGCATTACAGCTCCGCCCACAAGGTCATCCTGATCGGGCAGTGTCTTTGAACAACCTTGCAATCTATCTCTCGAACCGCCACAATCAGCTTGGGGGAATGCAGGACCTAGATAAAGCCGTTATTCTTGATCGAGAAGCCTTACAGCTCCGCCCACATGGTCACCCTGATCGGTCAACATCTTTGAACAACCTTGCACACTATCTTTCGACTCGCTATGACCAACTCGGAGGGATACAGGACCTAGATGAAGCCATAGTCCTCGATCGAGAAGCATTGGACCTTC
Source organism: Phylloporus cf. tubipes (assembly GCA_038094315.1). Classification (NCBI taxonomy): domain Eukaryota; kingdom Fungi; phylum Basidiomycota; class Agaricomycetes; order Boletales; family Boletaceae; genus Phylloporus; species Phylloporus cf. tubipes. The sequence continues at coordinate 5,439 of JBBPTZ010000711.1, forward strand.
GCCCACAAGGTCACCATCAACGGTCAACATCTTTGAACAACCTTGCAGACCATCTGTCGACTCGCTACAAACAGCTTGGGGGGACCCACGACCTAGATGAAGCTATTCTCCTTGATCGAGAAGCATTACGACTGCGACCACAAGGTCATCATCAACGGTCAACATCTTTGAACAACCTTGCAGACCATCTCTCGATTCGTTACAAACAGCTTGGGGGTACCCACGACCTGAACGAGGCCATTGATCTTGATCGGGAAGCACTAAACCTCTTCCCACAAGGTCACCCCCATCGGTCAACGTCTTTGAACAACCTTGCGGACCATCTCTCAACTCGCTACATACAGCTTGGGGGTGCCCATGACCTAGACGAAGCCATTCTCCTTGATCAAGAATCATTGCAGCTTCGCCCACAAGGTCACACTGATCGCTCGAAGTCCTTGGACATTCTTGCATCCCATCTCCATGCTCGATTCGAGCAGTTGAGTAAGCCAAAGGATAAGGAAGAGTTATTTAGTGTCTATGCTGAGCTGGTATACACACCTCAGATGGTATCATCATCGGATCTGTCTGCTGTTAGGGCATGGATCCATACAGCTGAACAGTTTCGCCATCCTTCGACACTCCTGGCATATGAAACATATCTTCGCTTACTCTCCGAGCACCTCGCCTGTTTACCTCCCTTACCCCAGCACCTATCCGTCCTGAAGAAAGCCACGGCCTCGCTCGCAGTGGACGCATTTTCAGCATGCCTTCGTAACTCCACTCCTGCTCGTGCAGTGGAGCTCCTGGAACAAGGCCGGGGTGTCTTTTGGGGCCAGCTCACTCGCCTTCATTCCCCGCTCGACGATGTCATTGCATCTGGCCCGGCTGGAAAGATGTTTGCGGACGAGTTCACCCGTCTGACATCACTCATCCGTGATACTCTCAACTCTTCTGGTATAGACAAGCACGGACATCTGTGCCATCTCAATCTGCAATTGAAAACCATCGTAGACAAGATTCGCGCCTTGCCTCGTTTCTCACAATTTCTGTTACCACCCCTCTTCTCTGACTTACAATTCGCCGCCAGTGGAGGAGCCGTGATCATTGTGAATTCGAGTCAATATGGCTGCGATGCAGTTCTCGTTATACTCAATCGCAATCCCGTTCATATTCCATTGAAGGTCACGCAAGAAGCTGTTCGAGGCCTGTCGAAGGAGATCAAAATGTTGACTGATCGGGCAAAGAAAATGGATATGACGAAGCCACTCGCATTTTTTTTACGCAAACTCTGGGAGCAGGTCGTCTCTCCGATCGTCGATTCGCTTCGGACATGCGTTCCGACTCGGTCACGGATCTGGTGGTGTCCGACTGGGGAATTCTCTTCACTTCCATTGCATGCTGCTGGTCCGCACCGGAAGGGGCAGTCGAATCTACCTTACCTTTACGTCTCGTCCTACACTCCCACTCTGAGCGCTCTCATCCGCGCGAGGCGAACGCCATCATTTAGACTTCCCAGTGCTCGCAAGCATTTCATTGCCATCGGTCAAGCGAATGCCATCGGGGAGACCCAACTTTTCTCTGTCACCTCCGAACTGGCGAACATTGGTCAGCACGTGCACCGCTTCGCGAGCTTCACCCAAATCGAAGGTCCTGAATCTTCCATCTCTCGTGTCGAAGAGGAACTGGGGGGGAATGAATGGGTTCACCTCGCATGTCATGGTATCGCTAACCAAAAGGCGCCGTTCGAATCCGCGTTTGCCCTCCGGGATGGGCGTTTCACAATCGAACAGATCATCCAATGCAAATTGGACAACCCAGAGTTTGCGTACCTGTCTGCGTGTCATACGACCGTTGGAGACGCAGAGAGCCCCGACGAGGTGATTCATCTTGCGTCCGCGGTGCAGTTCGTCGGGTTCCGATCTGTGATTGGGACGATGTGGGCGGTAGACGACGAGGAGACGAACGAGATCACGTCGATGTTCTATGAGACCATGGTCGCTGAGGGGGATAGTTTGGATCATACGCGGGCGGCGTATGCGCTGAACAAGACGATGCGAACGGTCGATGTACCACTCGATCAACGGATTCTGTATGTCCATCTTGGTGCGTGATTCCGTGTTCTTGGTGTTGCATGCTCGCGGTTCGGTTGATCTTCGTCCTCGCTCGTGTCGTGGCTGCTGTCGATCCAATGCTGTCGTTGTCTTGTTACTTTATTTTGCGTTCCTGTTTAATGCTTCCTCGAGTTTCATTTGTCGTACCTTGCTGTGTGACTGCGATATCTATCTTCGTGTATTCCGAATTACTACTCGGACAAGGCTTTTGTCTCTGAGAGACCATGGGAACCTCCCTAACTCCAAGTTTCAATGAAGGTTCGCCAGCCTGTTCCCCTTCCAAAGCTTCACTCGGAAGAGATCAAGAAATCGAGACTGTGCACTATCCCGCAGCGCTACAGTGCATACAATAGGGTAGTGAAAGCAGAATGGTGTGCCGTCGAAGGAAAGGTGGACAAGAACATCATGGCCGCCAGGGTGGTTGGTCACCTTCTCGAGTTTGACGCACGGTTCGAGGTATTCGGCGATGCGCCCTGTGCAGCGCTCGTATCTTGGGTCCTATCACCACCTCTGGATGCGTCTTAGGACCAATTTGATGTCGTCCTCGAGGTTGGTAGAGCGTGCCGTGACAAATTAATTCGCTCATGTATGTTCCAATGGCTTTCCTGCCCCTGATACTCATGACCAGTTGAATATGCTAAGCAGCGCAACTGCGATCTCTGCGAAATCGAACAGGATCCATCTTCCCACGTTCCCTCTGCAGACGACTTCGAACTGAGCACCAAGAAGTGCTAGTGAACGTAGGGTGAACGGTTGCTCGAGTTTGAGATTCGGCCCGGGGCGGATCGATCGCAACATCCCACGCCGCCCATGCCGCAACAGCGAACGATTTCAGACCTCAGCGAGGCAGAAACAAACGGGCTACTTCTCAAGCTCAACGAATTTCGCTCTAGCCTTGGGGACGGTGATGAGTCAAGACTTCCCTGCTGGCCTCGTCGACAAGCTCGAAGAGTTGCGTGGCAAACTACAGAGCACCAGGGTAGCGAAAATAGGACGCTGATTGTATCGCTTCACCGTTTGGCACACGTCTTTTTTCAAGGTAGACCCAACTACTTACCTCTCCTTGAAAATATCGTCTGGACCCCTTTTCCTGGTCGATGAAAAGACATGAAAAATCGAAAGCCTTGGGTCGGCCGAGCCCACAGGCTGTATTTCGATGGAAACCACGCGTCTTTTGATACGTTTAGTGCGCAGCCACGTCGTAACAGCGGTATGTCGTATATATCTTTGTGTCGGAGCTGTGCGATTCATTCGGACTCCAGACAGAGGCAGGATGTCGTATTTTGATCAGCTGAGAGTCGTGTCCGTCATGTGTCCTGGCAATACGACGGTGAACTCGATTCCACGATTTCCTCTCCCTTGGGCTGCGATTGCAGTCGCTTCGCATTGCCAAATGCAAAAGTACGCTCGCCGTTCGTCTGGTGCTCCACGAGAATCTTTTTGTTACGGCAGCTTATCTACCATCAGGGGCGTCGGCGAACAATGGCTCTTCACGTACGAAAGGCCCGCTGTCCATCTCGGCGCATGATTCCGTGACCTTGGTTTGGCGTTAGGTAGTCAACGTTTCAACTTCAATCATCGAACGTAGACCGTCCCAGACTCCCAGTGACTCCACGTTGCTCGTTCACATCTGGAGTCGCGCGGTTCACACCAAATCCAGTCAGTGTTTTGCTTCGCATGGCTCCTGTTCTCTACAACAACCTTTTTCGGAACAAAAAGGTCCCGTATGAAGAACTTGAAACTCGATTGTGTGCGGGACTTGCAAGGCTATAGCTTTACTTTTGCTGACAAGTCGCTGCACCTGATTTCAGGACCGATTCGATGCCGATGGGGTTCCCAGGTCACCAAAGTCAACCATGAGATGTCCGAAAGGAAGTGCACTCGAACGGGGGACCTGGCATGATCACCGACAAGCACATTAGTATGGACTGATTTTATCTCTGACTTGGCTGCATCCAGCAGAGCTGAATAGACCCTTTTGGCGATCGATCGCACATGCGGCGTTTCACACAAGTATTGCGTTGCATTATCCTCATTGATGTCCGTGTTTTCCCCATATATACGGAACAACGAATTATATATCCTCATCAGTTCCTGGAATGGTGTGATCGTTTAGTTACTACTGATATTGGCAGATATGTTGATATACTGTAATAGAACAACGCGATCAGGGGGACGAGAACCAACGCCATGGACACCCATTTATGGCGACTACTCTCTTGCATCGAACGATAGTTGAAAGAATATACCGCAGATCAATCCGCCGGTGTATAAATGCGTGACCCAGGTCAGTATGAATCCAACAACACCCCTCAACAACATTTGAATTTGATGGCTCTTTCCGGAGAAACTGTGCGCGTCCCTTTACTATACAGCCCTCGCTTTGATGATGCCCGTCCCAGATCCTCAGGGCCACTGACGTTCCCAACGAGCAAGCCCTGAAGTGCCACACCCAGGAGAACGCTCCAATTGCGAATTCGCAGGCCATCGTCGTAACTCCCCGCCACCTCTAAACGATTCATCCTTTGACGACACTATTTGCAGTGGCACACCCGATGGGATATGGTTGCTTCTGAGATCCTCCGGGAACAATCCTTCAAGAAAGCCGAGTAGGACGCCGGTTGACGAGGTGCTCGTTCTGCTGAATACAACTGAAGCGGTTATCATGTCGTTATCCCCCCCTTCTCTCCAGTTAGTCGTTCTTGTGGATCATCTGTGTTGTTGTATGTCAATCTTGTAAATGCGAGTGCTGTTCCGTCCAGAATGTGGGGGATCCTCGATTTGTGATAAACACGTTGATGCCATCGCCGAGTTTCCAGGCGAATTTCCAGTGCATCTGCGGTATGGTTGTATAAATCGAACACTAACGTATGCACCATACAGAGGAAAGAGAGACCGTCAACAAAATAAACATACCAAGGAAAGGATCCTTTAGCCTTTATGCGACCCCGCCACTTACTTGTCGGCATTCGCATTCTTCCTACGAGCTGCCCAGGAGATGGCGCTCGATGCGAAACCTGGTCGTCGTACCAAGACATACAAGTGTATTCGATTGTGGTTAATGTCACATCGTGAATGCTCATCCGGGGTGCATGTATGCGGTTGATCCAGTACTGGGTAGCCTAGAGTTGACGGAGTAAAGGATCCTGAAGCGAGCACCCGAACTTTGAACATTCGACTTGGCATCATGATAATAAGTATAAGTGTCATCGTGAGCACGGTAGTCGTACCCCACGAAGCGCCCGAAGTGCTACTCGAGGTACAGCTAGCCCAGTTCCTGTGAAAAGTGTGGTAAGCCGCGAGGTTCTCGTGCGGTCACATCAACAACGTCGTATAAAAAGTCTCAGACATCTACGCAATAGAGGTCATTCCCGCCCGAAGGGGTCGTATTCATTAAATCAGCATAATTTTGTTATATCATTGACAATTCTGCGATGTGATGATGGTGGATATGGCAGGACGAAACTCACATTTTGTGTAAAAACGTTCGTTTGAGATGATCACGGTCTACATGGGATCCGTGTAGAAGCTATCGTGGTAAGTAAGTACGAGGTGAAAGGGAAAGAGAGCCAATGGAAAAATTTGGAGCGGAGACTGGTTTCGGTGAGAACTTCGGAACCCCGTACCGATCGGCCGGCGGGCACTCGTCCATTGCGTTCATATCAAGCTCTGTACGGCTAGTTCAAGAGTAGTAGTAGACCCTGTTAAGCCCCGCTCCCCGTCGTTTTTCATTCTCTCGTAAACAACCTGAGGACTATGCTACCTCATGCAGCTGCCCGCTTCGCCTTCTGTGAGCTTGGCTATATAGGTCGTCGAGCAACTCCACCTCGTCGATCAATTTCTTCGGCCTCCTCGTCTTCATGATATCACGTATTGCAATGTTGGACACGATATATACGCGTTGGTCGGGAAGGTTCGCCTCTGCCAAGTTCGTCTTCACCGTTTCCCTTGTTTCTTCGATGAATTTCAAACCCGCAGCTCTGTACAGCTCATTACGACGCTCAGGCTTTTCCTCATCTTCGCTGTCATACCCCATGTCCGTCATCAGGTTCCGGATATGTTGGTCCGCCTTGGAGCGAACGATGTAGGTTGGAATATGGAAGCGTCTGGCATTGGCGAGGATGGCAATATCGGTCATCGTGAAACGGGTGTCGAAGAGGACGATAATGCAATCAAAGACATAAAGACCTTGCTCGTTGAAGTACTGCCAGTCATTGCATTTGAGGGTGCCTGCACCAGGAACGTCGTACCAGACAAACGGAATCTTGGGATTAGCTTCGGGATACCTGGTCATTTGAAGTGTAGTCTCGATGACGCCGGTGGCCGCAGCGCCAGTATCACTGCTACGAAGACCTCGGAACGCGTTGACAAGAGAAGATTTGCCGCTGCCAGAGACACCAGCGATGGCAAAATGGAAATAATCTTCGTGGTATTGAACACGCTCTTTTGCAGCCGCGAGTTCTTCCAGGGATGGCGTTAAGATGGGTTGAAGACCCTCCTTCAAGCGCCTTTCAGCTTCCTCTTTGGCCTCGAGGGCTTTCTGCCTCTCCTCTGTAGCTGCCCGAATAACCTCCTGAGCGCGCGCCTTGTCGGCGTCTGCCTTGCGCCGTTCTTCGTCGGCCGCTCGTTTCGCTCTCTTCGCATCACCTCTCGCAGACAGTACCGCTTTTTTGGTCTCTTCCTGCACCCTCCTCGCCCGTTCCCTTTCCTCGTGTGCCTCTTGAAGAAGCTTTTGAGCCACTTCCTTCGCGGAGTTGGCATCCGCTTCCGCAAGCTCCTGCGCCGCCCTAGCAGCGCGTCTCGCCGTCTCCATCTCGGTCATCAGCCGTCTCATATCCTCGGCGGCCCGTGCAGCAATACGCTCTGCCTCCTCCTGACGCATGCGCGCTCGTTCGCGTTCCGCCTCGGCCTCCCGCTGGATTTTTTGAACGAGTTCTGCTGCTTCGCGAGCTGCCTGTACAGCGTTCTGGCAGGCCTCTTCGGCATGGCGGCGGGCTTGGATTTCGGCAAAGGAGGGGTTGGGTAGGATTGGTCGACAACCTCGATTGAGGAAGATATTGATGAGGGTAGTCACTCCCATAGCACCGAGGTACAAGACTACTTCCATCGTTTGGCGGGGAAAGTGGACCGAGTTGGGGCGATCGCGAGGGAGGAGAGGTGGGCGACGATGGAGGGGAACTGGAGACTATTAGTACGGGGACCTTGCTTTACTGGCGACGCACGCTGCGAAGTCGCGCCGTCCGCGGAATGCGTCGTCATGAGCAAGATGGAAGCAACTACGAGGCGTCCCCGCGGTGTCAGCGTCGTGCGTACCTCGTTGACTGCTCGGGCTACAAGCTAACAAGGAACGCGATCACTCACGCTCCGCGGATATGCAGTGGTGGCGAATTGGATTGGTACCAATCTCTGCGAAATAGTAACAACCGCAGATCCAAAGGCGCACCTTGCGGGATCTTTCGGTCGCCTTTTTTTCGACCTGTGAGATGCCAGAGATCGCAATCTTACCTATGCATGCTCGTACGGGCAAGTCGGTCGTTTTCGCTGCGCTTCCACTACACTTTCGAACTCGTCACGTACCTTTTGGCACACGGGGACTCGGTCACTCGAATCTGAGTACAACGATCAGTAATAACACATACTTGCAGTTCTCCGATGCAGGCCGCAATTCTGGTCGGACGATGGTCCTTGCTTGCGGTGCTACGATCCGTGTGCGTGAGAACAATCGCACGTGATGTTGACCGCCACACATTTAACCCTGCCTCGAGAAGCATGCAGCCTGTCACCCGGAGCTTCAACCCTCCATTCATCCGAGCAGACCGCATGCTTCTCGAACCCAAAATGAGCTAACAATCGCGTAGACTTGGCTCGGACCTTGAGCTCGAGGCTATGCCATTCGAGATGGGCCTGGCGACACCAATATCGACCCCAGTTGCAAGTCCCCGCACTTTGGAAACGCACAGGTACGAGACGCCCGAAATGTGTTACCTTGTTTCACCACAGAGGACATCATCTTAGCGATGACAGATACTTGCTTGCCGATAGCCACAGATTCGATCGATCAAATATCTTTCGGGACGCTGTGTCCTTCTCCATCCCCATAGGGCAGACTATATGCGCGTTATATAAGTTGGTTGTCATGGAGCGCTCTTCCTTTTCTACGCGTTCTCTTGTGCAAGCCACCTACCCCTTGCTTCTTGCTATGTCGAATCCACCTAGACCTATGGCACAAGGGATCAACTCGGTTCAACCTCGTCAGCAGTCCCAGCGTGCCGGTCCACCACCACAGCCGACCGAACTCACCCTCGAAGTCGGTCCCAACACGACCGAAAATGACATTCTTAACGCGATGGTCGCGCATATATTCAATGCTGAGGTGCAGCGCGAGGCACAGCAGGTGTCGGCTTTTCGACCACCGAACAGTGCCGTGCCTTCGAGCTCGAAAGGGGTGCGGCCCTCGAGCCCACGGAGTGTGATGCCAAAGGCGTTGGCCCGGCTCGTTCGTCCTTTTAATCGATCGTCAACGCTCCGCGAGAGTCCGCAGCAAGCATCCCCGAGTCTTGACGAGGAGAGAGAGAACCCACGTGGGTGAGTCACATCCAAGAGGGGATTCAGGCGGGACGAACTGACACATTCCAGGTTCATCGACGATGTACGGAATGCCTTGCCAAAGGACATTGACAGTCGTATTGTCGACTCTCTGTATGTAGTTCCCCTTTTCCGCGTAGATATTCGAGGAATGACGTGTTTGAAAGTGGACAGGACGCCCTCAGAATCTTCTCGAGGGATAATTTTCCGTACGATTTGGCTTCTTTTCTACAACGCCAGGAAGCGGTCCCTACGTGAGTCACTAGAGGCTTACGAAAAACACCATTGATGACATTTCTGTTCAGGGAGAATCTGTACCCCGCGCTCATTGACTTATTGAGTGCCAAAGCACGGTCGTATGCATTCAGCGAGATGCCCGTTCGTGTGATCAAGCTTCCAGAGAACATGTTTCTAGAACGGGACGGAGTGGCGGAATACCTCGTGAAAAAGTTGAAGAGGCAACCCACTCAAGTCTTTGCAGAGATTTCGGTGGAAGATATCCGAGACTACCTGTATAACAACCCATCTTTTTTGCACCTCTGCCAGTCCATCGCCGAGAGATGGTTGAAAAAGGAGGCGCGCTTCGTCATCCTGTCACACACTTGGGAGGGCGACGAGCTCACCTACAAGGATTTCCTCGATTCCGAACAACGGACACGTCGCAGTCAAAGCTACGACAAGCTGAGACATTTCTGTACCATTGCCCACGAAGAATTCGGCGCTGGGTATGCATGGGCGGACACGGTTTGCATCGACAAATCGAGCAGCGCGGAGCTGGACGAATCGATTCGTTCCATGTTCGAATGGTACCGCAAGTCCCACGCTTGCCTCGTATATCTTTCGCGCAGTCTTTCGCTTCAAGATCTGGCGGGCGACAGGTGGTTTACACGGGGATGGACGCTGCAGGAGCTTCTAGCCCCTCGTTGCATCAAGTTCTACAACAGGAACTGGCAGCCCCTCACGCGCCTCCCCAACGACAAGAAGGCACTCGGGCGTCGACCAGAGGCACCCATCCCCCGCTCATACACCGAGCTCGCACAAACCATACTCCATACCATCAACAACGACACGTCGCACCTCATCGACGCCGACCTGGATGCGACCGCCCGCGATGAGATTGCGCAACTCGAGGCTGCCATCGTCAAGGCGACCGGGATACCCATGAACGACATCATCGACTTCCGACCCGGATTCACGACCGACCTCTCGAAACGAATGCGATGGATCGCCCGCCGAAACACCACGCGCGCCGAGGACAAGTCGTATTGCATGATGGGTATCTTTGGAGTAAGCATGTCGATCGCGTACGGCGAGGGCCCCGAACGCGCCTCCTTCCGGTTATTCGAGACCATCCTCAAGGTGTCGTCAAGCCCCGATCTGTTCCTGTGGGCTGGGAAACCCGTCCAGCGTAACATCCACGTGTCGTCCATGATTCCATCTTCGCCCGAGTGTTTCATGTGTGCGGACTTGGGATACCCGGCCGACGACTTTCGATGGGAAACCCAGCGGAGCCTACTCCTTCCGCGCGAACCCATCACGCTCACGAACGTGGGGACATGCATGACCCTCCTGACGATCCCTGAGGTGGAGGTCTACCGTTACGATGACCCAGGCCACGCCTCGCCCAAACGCATGCGTCTCGCGACGGCGCTCTCGGACGACTTGGTGGACGTGACCCTTCTGACCGACGAATGGCTCTCGTTTGGGGTACGAGGCGACGGGAGCCGGGTCCTCCAGGGCGAGGTAGCGTTTGGGGTGTGCAACGTCGTCGCGCGAGCCGAGGGGAGCCGACCGAGGGTGCCTAGGCGGGTGTGGGCGGTGGTGATGTATCGGCGGGATGGGCGGGAAGGGTGGCGGAGGTTGTCAACGCAGGGGGTGGTGGTGTTTGAGTGCGCGGAGCGGTTTCGGGGGAGGGAGGTAGAGATGGGTGGGATGGGGTCGTGG